>LTAE01003722.1:7812-35873 GCA_001647135.1 Pontederia paniculata
ATATATATATATATATATATATATAATATTTCTCAACGGCCGACGCAACAAACAAATTTATGTTCCTGCCGAGTCAACTGCCGAAGGGAGATTGATGAAAATTATATCTTTTGACCCGTTATTTTTGTACATTAAGTAAGAGTGGGTTTGTTGGTGAATGCATTGACATGTCATGATAGGACAATTTTGATTTGAACTTTTTTTCTTTTATTATGGAAAATGATCGATGCACAGAATTTTAGTTATATTGTATTTTCTATTTTTTAAATCATTAAATTCGAGATTTATAATTAAAAAAATAAATATAATTTTAAATAAACTATTCTTTTTAATCGTGCACACATTCATTAACAATTTTTATTACTTCAATAGAAATGTAGAATAATTTTAATAATTGTTTGTGTCGGACCAAATCGGCCCATTTGATCAATCCAAACCTTTGGTGATCAATGATCACAGTAAATGTTATACTTTAAATATGTCTAACTTGATAAAATTTGTTTTCTTAGAGTTGAGCTGTCTCAATGGTAAATTTTTTATTGGTTCAAATTAAAAGATATTATAATCAATGTCTCATGCACACATAGGTTAAAATATTAATTATCTCATATCATATTAATTAAAAAAATAATTTGGATTTTAATTATTTTTTTATCATTTATTATTTAGGGAACATTTAAATTAAATTCTCAATTAATTTCATGCATGCATAGAATTAATTATTAATAATATGTTGGTATCATCAATAAAAATAATGAGCATATTATATCTTATTTAAAAATATTTGAATTAGCCTCTTATCTAAGTAGCTTAATGTTGTATTTTATCATGCAATAACTATCCTATCGTAGTTTGCTAATTATAATATTAGATAATTAATATATATTTGACACATGTAATATTAAAAATTTAAATTATTTTTATCCATAAATATCGTTTAATATATATTTATTATTTATACTATTTTATTAGTATCATGTCTCTTCGATAGACTCCATTTGAAGCAAAAGTATTTCCGAGCGACGCCGACTACATCTTGTACAATATTAGAGATAAGAAAATACTGTATCATTTTAATTCAATCTTCGGAACATACTTCTAATAATCACGTATCTAAAATATCTCAAAAAATAATATATTTACTATGTATGTCGGCATTGCGAGAGAGTTAGGAGAATATAACATCACTTTAAAAATAATCCATCTTCCAATAGTTTCTTCAATGAAGTTCAAAGTTACAAACACTTTTATTTGATTAATTTGGAGTCTAATCTGCTAACAAACTTAACTAACTCCGATTTGAACTCTTTTGATCAGCAGATGAATTATTAAGCTCTTCCGAATCATTCAGATGTCAGCATGCACGTACCATCCAATTTCAAGTCTCCAATTCTACCACACTAAAATACTAATAATACTCTAAAGATCTTCTCTTTCTAGAAGAAAACTTGTTTGATTACTTGTATTTTAATCATCAGGAGCTCCATCAGGCCTTGTGCATAAGTTATCATAAAATTGCGTATTAATCTCCTTGTCTACATGTAAGACCTTAACTTTATCTCAATTATTTATCTTGCTAACAGGTACACGGACCTGGTCAGTTGTTCAACTCACTAACCATAAGTCAAGTCAATTTCCACGGCTAATATATGTTGCTCCCTTATTTCAATTTTGAAGAAATGATTCATCTTAATCATGAACAGTACTTGATGATAGCAACAAACCTAACTCACGGGAAGATGCTACCAGGAAAACAAGAAAATTGACGTTAAAGTCGACGACAAATACACGTGAGAACTGACGTCAGAACTGATGCCATATGCCATAAGTTATGGGCGACCTAAATTTAGGTATTCACCTCCGATTACACGTTGTGTGATTATTACGAGTGAAATTTTCGACATAAATTTTGCATACATAAAAATATAATTCAATAATCAGCTTTAGACAAAGAGCACTTAATTGTCACTTTATCCTATTAATTCTCATGGAAATATGAGGAAATGATTTCGACACGAAAAGATAAGTACGTACTATCGACCTAAAAAGGTAGACCATTTATTTATCAACTTGGTTCATAAAAAATATATGATAAATATTTCAAATGCTGAAATTTATTTTAAGATAGAAATAATTATATATTTGAATAAAATTATTGATAATATAAAAAACTGTTTATAATGCTTATTAAAATAAATATTAATTATGATGTTCTTGAAGTTATATGGTAATAATAATATTCAAAGAATATAAGTAAAAAAAGTAATATAGTTCATTAAAAAAATAAGTCAATAATTTTAAAAATAAGCTAGATCAATCTTGTTAATTTTTTTAACTTATAAATTATTATCCTAACAATTTATAAATATAATTTTTTATTTATCGATAAAACTATTTATAAGTCCAATGTCTCAGATGTTCATCAAAACTGCCTATTTAATATTTACCTCACTAATAATGCGCTACAGGTTTATCGCAGCTTGTCAAGGAAATTGTTCCCTAGTAAATTTTTTTTTCACAATTACTATATAACTCTCGTGGTGCCATTTTAAGTTGTGTTTGATTGGTAAGATTATGGTGAAAATTAGTTCTAGTTCCGCCAAAAGCCTAAACGATATATTGGGTGGTAATTCCACAAAATTTCAAAATACCTCTTCTTGCTAACAAGATTAATATTATACTCTCGACAGCGCAACTTCAAAATATTAATGTTATTTTTTTTCTTATTCTTATTCTTATCTAACACCAATTAATTGTCTGCAACCCTTTATTGTTTGTGTTAATTTTTTTTTCAATTAAACTCAAAATGGAAAGAAGATGAAAAATTAAGATTTGTCGATAATCCAGATTCTTATTCTTGAAATCGATCTTTCACAACAAACATACATAAAGAACATTAGTCGTTCTTTCGGAAAGATTAGTTTGATTTTTATAGAACACTAGATTGATGTTGTAATATGTAATTATGGATGTTACAGTTTTCTATTTTTATTGTACACTGGCGGAGCTGACCAATGGTCGTCCGGTCCATTGATCACTTGATCAATGGACGCCCACACGGTTGATCAACGGACGTCCACACTATAGATGGACGACCGAATGATCGACCACCGGATGTCCACTCTATTAATGAACGACCGTGCACTTGGTCACTGGACGTCCGCTCTATCAGTGGACGACCATGTGCTCGACCACTGCATGACCGTTCTATCAATGAACATCCGGTGGCTTGACTACCGGACGACCTCCATTGATCATTCTATCAATGGACGTCCGCTCATTGATTTCACGATCACTAGACGATCAGACTAAGATATTTTTTTATGTACAGTATAAAAGGAAGAGAAAGTGAGTTCGTTTGATGCACTTTTGCATAATAAAATTTCCAGTTCAAGTTTTCCCCCGAATCGTCTGTATCACTCTCTTCATGTTCTAAACCTTTTGTGATCTCTAATGGCGTTTATGCAGAATTCTTCTGAATTGATCTATTTTTGACATGGTATCAAGTCACGATCCATTCGCAAGAGAAGCAAGGTGAAGGTATTCATAATCTGCAGTATCATTTGTCATGTTATAAATCTGTAAGATCGTTCATCTTCATCAATCATTTTTTATCTGTAAGATCGTTCATCTTCATCAATCATCTTTGCTTTTGGTTTATTTTTTGGTATTCTTAGAGATCAAGTTAATTCTTCGTCTGGTTTTCTTGAGACGAATTCACGGTCTATATTCACAATTCATTGGAGAGTATTATAGCGAGTTCTTCAAATCCGCTTTTGAATCCTGGCTCAAATTCTACAAACCTTGGTTCCAATTCTACTGCATCTGCTGTTTTAGTATTAGATCATACGCATCCACTTTTTCTTCATCCATCTGATTCACCAGGATTGATTTTGATATCTATAAGATTAATTGGATGTGAGAATTATGCTAAGTGGAATGTTGCGATGACTAATCCATTACTTGGCTAAAATAAGAAAGGTTTCATAGATGGATCTTGCAGAATAGAGTGTTTTGATTCACCTCTGCATAATCAGTGGCATCGTTGTAATGCAGTTATATTATCCTGGATAATAAGTATTGTTTCTAATGATCTAATTGGGACTAATGCCTATACTTCTGATGCTGTTAAAGTTTGGAAAGATCTTGAGGAACGATTTGATACTATAAATGGTACAAGAATTTTTCATCGTCATAGAGAAATAGCTGTAATAGCACAAGGGACCATGGAAATTACAGAGTATCATTCAAAACTTAAGTTTCTCTGGGAAGAACTGTTTTCTATGATACCTTCTCTTGGTGTTCCAAATCCGGAAGAAACAGAATACTTTCAACAGTTAAAACTGTTTCAGTTTCTGAATGGATTGAATGAGACTTATTGTGCAGTAAAGTCACAGATAATACTTATGAGACCTGTGCCAAATGTGAATCAGGCATATTCCATGTTGGTTGAAGAAGAGTTCAAAGAAAGAATTTCTTTAATTCTAGTTCTTGTGTTGTAATAAACTCTGCTAGTATGCTTGGAGCTAATGTTCAGAATCAAAAATGGAGGAAAAATAAAAATATGTTATGTGAGTATTGTCACAAACCTGGGCATGTCAAAGCACAATGTTATAAGATCATTGGCTTTTCGGCTAATTTCAAATTTACCAAGAACAAGAATCAGTTTGCAGCTAATCAGACAGTTCTTCTAGAAGGTTCAAATTCTGGGCAGAGTAATATTTCAGAAAGTGTTCCAGTTGAGTCTTCCTCAATAATACAATCACCAGCCATTAGTTCTGAACAGTATCAGGAGATCTTGAAGATCCTTAATCAAGGTTCATCATCTTCAAGTGCTATGGCAAGTATGACAGGTAATGATATTCTCATATTTGGACACACAAAGGTCAAATGGATAATCGATTCAGGGGCTTCTGATCACATGGTTTCTTCTCTGAATTTTCTTACTAATGTCAAAGAATTAGTTGGCAAAAGGCAGGTTAAATTTCCTAATGGAGATGTTAATACCATAACACATACATGAGATTATATTATATCAGCAGGAGATAAACTTAATAATGTTCTTTATCTTCCTGATTTTAAATATAATCTAATATTTGTCTCCAAATTAGTCAAGGATCTTTATTATTCAGTGATCTTTTATCCTGATTTCTGTATTTTACAGGACCTTTGTTCTGGGCTGGTGAAGGGGATTGGTAGACAAGAAGGAGGTCTCTATTACCTGATACAAATTCCTAACAATCAAGATTACCTTTTGTACTCAGTAAATATGTATTATTGCAGCCATTTGAATTAGTTCATATAGATGTATGGGGTCCTTATAAATCCCCAACATATGATGGTTTTCGCTATTTCTTGACAATTGTTGATGATTGTACTAGGATGACTTGGATATTTCTTTTGAAGTTGAAATGTGAAGCTGAGTTGTTTCTCAAACAATTTATTATGTTAATTCATACTCAGTTTAACAAATATATCAAAGTTATCAGATCTGATAATGGGTCAGAATTTACAAATAATAGCTGCAAAAGTTTTTTCCTTGAAAGAGGAATCATATATCAAACTACTTGTGCTTATACTCTTCAGCAGAATGGTGTTGTGGAATGGAAGCATCGTCACTTACTTGAGGTTGCTCGAGCACTTCGTTTTAAAAGTTCACTCCCTATTCGGTTTTGGGGAGATTGTGTATTGACAGCTACACACATTATCAATCATGTTCCTTTGGATGTCTTGGATAATAAAAGTCCTTTTGAGAAGTTATTTGGGTTGCTCCTAAGCTTGACCATTTCAGGATATTTGGTTGCTTATGTTATGCAGTAACTACAAACTATTCAGACAAATTTTCTCCAAGGGCAGCAGCTTCTGTGTTTTTGGGATACTCTAGTACACAAAAGGGATACAAATTATTACATCTGACTACTAATAAAGTTTTTGTGAGTCGGGATGTTATTTTTCATGAGGATTTATTTCCTTTCTCTCATAGTGATACTTCATATTTGCTCAATCCTAAAACCATGAATAATGGTTCAGAGTTTGATCCATTCTCACCAGTTATCTTATCTCATAGTGATACTCCAGTTTCTGTTCCTAGTGATACTTCTGATTTATTTTCGGATGATCACATTTCTGTTTCTGATGATACTTCTGATTTTATTTTCAGATGATCATATTTCTGCTCCTATTGACACTCAGAATTTTTAGCCTGATCATAATGATACTCCGGATATTCAACTTAGTCATACTGATACTCCATCTACTGTGGCTAATAACAGACCAAAATGTGCTATCAAGCCTCCTCTTTGGCTTCATGATTATGTTACTAATGTTGCCTCATGTTCAGAAAACTCTACATATCATATTTCTGCCTTCATATCTTATTCTCATATGCCGATGCATTATCAGTCTTTTCTTGCTAAGATCGACTCAATACATGAACCTACAACCTTTTATGAAGCTCTCGCAAATCCTTTGTGGGTCCAAGCAATGAAGGAAGAAATAGATGCACTGCAGTTGAACAACACTTGGGATGTTGTGGACTTACCCCCGGGTAAAAAAGCAATTGGTTGTAAGTGGGTATATAAGATCAAATTCAAGGCTGATGGTGAGGTGGAGAGGTATAAAGTTTGTTTAGTGGCCAAGGGTTATAATAAAAAAGAATGTATTGATTATACTGAAACTTTTTTCTCCTGTTGCGAAGATGGCAACAATTCGTTCAGTCATTTCTATTGCTGCTCAACATTGTTGGTCACTCTTTCATCTAGATGTGAATAATGTCTTCCTCAATGACGACTTGTTTGAGGAGGTTTACATGCAGCTTCCTCTTGGTTTTCGCAATCAGGGGGAGAAGATGAAGATATGTAGATTGCGAAAATCATTATATGGTCTCAAACAAGCATCACGTCAATGGAATTTAAAACTCACTCAAGTTCTTTTGGCTGTTGGTTATTGTCAAAGCAAACTAGACTATTCTATGTTTACAAAGAAGGTTAATGATCAGATTGTTGTATTCTTGGTATATGTGGATGACATCTTACTTACTGGCAATAGTGTTCAGCTCATTGAAGAAGTGAAACATATTTTACAAAGCAGTTTCCGAATCAAAAGTCTTGGAGAATTGAAATATCTTCTTGGCTTGGAGGTTTTGCGATCAGAGAAAGGTATAATTCTTACTCAACGAAAATATGCCTTAAGCTTGATTAAAGAATCTGGTACAAGTGGTGCTAGAGTTACAAATATTCCTTTGGAGCATAATTTGAAGTTAACTTCTGCAGAGTTTGATAGGATATTTGTGAAGAATAGCACAGATAAAGTATTGGATGATCCAAGTCCTTATCAGCGACTAATTGGAAGACTTATATACTTAACAATAACACGACCAGATATTTCTTTTGTTGTTCAACATCTTAGCCAGTTTATGCAGGAGCCGAAACAATCACATTTATATGCAGCAAAAAGAATAATAAAGTACTTGAAGAATGAACCAGGGAAAGGATTGTTTTTTGAAGCTGTGCAAAGTAAGAAAATGGAAGTATATTGTGATGTAGATTGGGCTGGTTGCATGTTGACTAGAAGGTCTGTGACAGGTTTTTGTGTCAAAGTCGGAGGAGCTTTGATCTCTTGGAAGTCCAAGAAGCAAGAAACTGTTTCTAAATCTTCAGCTGAATCTGAATATAGAAGTATGGCTGCAGCATTGTCTGAAGTTATTTGGTTAGATAGGATTTTTGCTGAACTTGGAGTGGAGCTGTTAAAACCAATTCAGATAAATTGTGATAACAAAGCAGCAATGCATATTGCAGCAAATCCTATCTACCATGAAAGAACCAAACATATTGAAGTGGATTGTCACTTCGTAAGAGAGAAGATAAAGACGGGTTTCATTCAAACAAAGTATGTTACAACTACAGAGCAGATGACAGATATCTTCACGAAGGGATTAGGAGCAAAACAACATCAGCATTTACTTACCAAGTTAGGCTTAATAAATGTACATAAAGCCTAACTTGAGGGGGAGTGTTACAAGATGGATGTTGTAATATGTAATTATGGATGTTACAGTTTTTTGTTTTTATTGTACACTGGCGGAGCTGACCAATGGTCGCCCGAAGCTGACCAATGCTCGCCCGGTCCATTGATCACTTGATCAATGGACATCCACACAGTTGATCAATTGACGTCCACACTATAGATGGACGATCGAATGATCGACCACCGGATGTCCACTCTATTAATGGACGACCGTGCGCTTGGTCATTGGACGTCCGCTCTATCAGTGGAAATCACTAGACGTCTGCACTATCAGTGGACAACCATGTGCTCGATCACTGGATGACCGTTCTATCAATGGACATCTGGTGGCTTGACTATCGGACGACCTTCATTGATCGTTCTACCAATGGACGTCCGCTCATTGATTTCACGATCACTGGACGATCGGACTAAGATATTTGTTTATGTACAGTATAAAAGGAAGAGAAGGGGCGTTCATTTGATGCACTTTTGCATAATAAAATTTTCAGTTCAAGTTTTCTCCCCAATCGTCCGTATCACTCTCTTCATGTTCTAAAGCTTTTGTGATCTCTAATGGCGTTTATGCATAATTCTTCTGGATTGATCTATTTTTGACAACTATCATAATCATAATATATTGATGACAAAGTTGGGACAAATTTATTCTGATAATCTCTGGAAAACTTATTTATTTAGTAGTTTGGACCACGAACTTTATTTTGCATTTGTATAGGTATAAGTCCCTTAATCTGCTCAAATTAGGTTAAATTATACTAAAGTATGTTTGGATTGAGAAAAAAAGATGGTTAAAATTAATTTTGTTTGAATGAAATTTTTTAGACGACAAAAAAAATCATCTCTTACCTAACTAAAATTAAATTACTTGAAATTGAGGTCTCACAAAATATAAATAAATTTACCATTTTATTATTTTTTTTCATTTTCTTTTCTCATTGATCCTTAATTTCGTATTACTTCTCTAGGAAATTTCCCGTTGTAGAGTTTTCTATTTTCTTGTTAATTGAAACAGTCTCTCCTTTGTGTCACAATATTTTTCCTACGGATTAAATAATTAATTAATTTGAAAATTAAAAAAAAAAAGAAAAAGAAAAATGTGGAGCCCACCTCCCTCTGACCTTGAATTTTATTGAGATCAAATGAGTCGTTAGGTGTGTTTGAATTGAGAAAAAAAAGAAATAACTAAAACAACTATATTTTTTATTTAAATAATAAAGTTAATCTTCTTTTTACACTTATCTTATCAAAAATTTATATTTTCCGATTAAATTAAGAATAATTTTTTTTAAAAGAAATATGTTTCATTTCTCTCCATTCATTATCTTCTCCTTCCTTCTCTTCTATTTTTCTTCTTTATCCAAACATATCCTTAATTTAGGCAAGTAGTCCACCAGGGGTGGGGGTGGGGGTGGGTGGGGGTCGTTGGGCTCTCCTTGTTGAACGGCAATGAGGTAGTAAGGGTGGTTTTTGTTTTTATGGAAGTAGTCATAATATAACAACGATGAACATACACATGAAGAAGAAAATTCTTCACGAAGGATGATCAAAGACAGGTTCTTCATGTAACTTGGATTCATATTTATACAATTATAGATTTCTTTCTCCGTCAAAATTGATTAAAAATAAGAGCTAATTATAACATAACATGGACTCCATCATTGGTTCGTAAGCTTCATCATCACGGCCTGTCCCAACCATATTTGAGTAACTTTTGAATTTTTTGGGCTTGTCATGGTCTATGTGAGGTTCTTCAGGGTCCATGTAAATAAATCATATTCAGTTATGAAGGTTCTCTTCTAGTTTTTTTTTTATCTTATATTCCCTTGCCTATAATAAAATGAATTGAAAACAAATAAATTAATGTCGAAACTAAATCTAAAGTAAATACAACTTAACAAATTATAATATATTAATAAAATGTCTCAAAACATAAATTTAAATATTAGATGCTATTACTAGTTAGAATAGGTATAGATTAAATATGATTGTAATTTGTAAACCATTACTCTTCCCAAGTAGTAAGTACTAGTATACATATTGATATGTAGCTGAGCCTCGTTCTCATATTCATGTACATCCTGATAATAATTTAGCCATGACAGAGTGTCTTTACTTACAGGTTACAATCTTTGAAAATCGATTTTCATTGTAATTCTTTTTCCTAGCCTTTTCATGTATGCTAGCCCTATAGGCCTCCTGGTAACTCAAAAAAGGAATTAGTGTCCCTGACTCTATGCTAGAATTATGACTTGAGAGATTCTCAACTGTTAGGATCCAAAGTGATACACCAATAATCCATTTACACACAAATCTATTTATAAGAAAAGAAATATGTTTACTTGAAGACTGAATCATAGGCTTTACATATATCATATCTAATAATTTATAGTATGATTGTCATAGTTATGTATAAGTCTAAATAAAAAAATCGATTTACATCCGACCAAAAGTTGAATCAGAATTATGTCTAACAGTGGCATGCTACACTAAAATTTCATTTTATCTCAGAAAATTTACTTGAAGCCTTGCTCTTTACCCTTTCTCTTTTATGTAAATTTCCATAGGATAAAACGATTCCATGAATAAGATAAAGCTGCCATGCATAACTTGGTAATTCCAGATAAGTCCTGCAAACAGTAAGTGATGCTGATACACGAATTGTGGCCAATTGCAAGAAACTGAGGTTGCATACGTGCATATCCACCATTTGACATGCAGAAAACACATAGGCCTACCATTTGCGCCAGGCCATGTCCCCCTTTTTTTCTCTGGCCCATTTCATCTATGCCAGGGAAACACAGTGTAAGAAAGCTGCCAACCCCACTGCAACATCCACATTTTACTAACAATGACATATCAGTTAACATCTTAGTTTTGAGTCCTCATCAGTACACATACAAATCAACAATAAAGGTGTTTTAGGCTCATGAACAAACGAGAAAAAAATGATCAAATGTCTTTGTGGTACTCCAATCCTAAAACTTTGTACAAAGAAGAAAAAAAAAACAGCATAATACTCAACGGATCAAAACACCCATGCAGTTGATGGAGGGGACCTCTTGCACTCATTCATGGTGAGATCCCCACCCTTGTTCCTCAGATTGTTGAGGGTTCATCTCAGGCTTAATTGGCATTTGTTTGTATCCAATAAAACTCTTACAGCAGCACCGTGGCCGATTGCAGGTTGGGGGAACATCCACAGGTGGCCAAATGGCCCCCCATGTTCTGCAAAGCACTTGTACTGTCAGTATCACCCCCATGGCTCCGATAGAGACCGCACCACCCCCCTCACCCTCTCACACACTTCCTATTTGACCCAGTAACAACAGGAACATAAGATCATGCCACAACAAAGCTCGTTTCAGACGCGACAGAATCCCATCATTTACATTGTCTATCAGAAGCTTAATTTCAAATAGTAACGATTCTGTAATCGGAGTTGGTCATGGCTACTTGTAAGCTTCACTGTGCTTTCCAATAATTAACCATCATCGACATATGCGTATCTTTCATATTATCGAGTGACTGTGTCAGACGCATCGCCACTTCGTCAGTGGCCTCATAAGCACTCGGGGGAGGAGCAAAGCTACATAGTGGCCATTTGTTTCTATGCGTTGCATGATGGCTCATTATTCATGCAGGGATGGGGAGGTGGTCATCGTGTCCTTTGGACAATGTCACAGATACTTGTGAAAAAAAATGGCTACATCTGATCGGGGTTTGCTAATCTTAGCAAGCATTCCGGGCACCACTGTGCTTCTCACTTCAGGAAGTGAATGAATGATAATACCATATGACCACTGAGCTCTCCAGATCTCTCTCTCTCACTTTCTTTTCCTATCAGATAATGGCATATCAAACCAGCTGCCCGGACCTCCCAATCTAGAATCTTGTCCTCTTCCCTTTTTCTTAGTGGTTTGCCCTTGTAGAAAAATGTCCTCTCACTCACTGTCCACATGAATGTGCTCTCGAGTGCAAAGAAAGAAAGAAAGGCAGGCAGCAGCCACAGAGAGGCACAAAGAGGGCCTTGTCAACAGACCTTTCAAAGCAAAATGGGGCATCTTGAGGACTGTGATGGTCAATGGTGATCACCTACACTTAACCCAAAAGGAGGAACGCTTACACATCCTTGCTGCAGTGAGACCACTCCTTTTTGCCCATCTTAGAAGATAAAGCAAAGCCTGGAACCTCAAGCTTTCGGTTTTTCTAGATGCTCAAGGTCCGTTTGATGATCACTTCAATTTCACCACCTCGTCAGAGATGCACACAATTATGACTGGAAACCTGTTAATGGAGCTTCATTTACTTTTGAACAAAAGGCTTTCCAGCTCCCCCATATGGGATCTGCAATGCTGCAGGTTGCAACTTGCAACGGCATTTCAACAGAGGTACCATGCTAGGATATAAATGATTTCTGTCAAGTGAGCTCCCAACCATGATAACTAGATAAGTAGTACCAACAACAGATCTACTTGTTAAAACAAGTTTGCTTAATAGATTTCTCAGAGTTTTAATGAATTACAACAAGAAAGCATGTACAAGATCCAGTGGCCGAACATGGTAGAAAAATTATTGAAAAATGCAAAAGTGGCTACCAATTCATCAGAATCTCACCAGATTATTGAGAAAGAAAATTTTGTGCATCCCGAAAAAATGGATTCAAATCCACAAGCGGCCTCACTGTTCACTGCCAAATTCATCTACATTTGGACGTTTCTTCACGCATGAAGAATCAATGGAACAGGGAATTACAAGTATTCATAGTATACACAACAAGAGCAGACCCTATATATACCTCCTTTGCCATATTCTGCATTTTAGGTCCAGGCACCATAATCTCATCTACAGTGCACAGCCCCAACTCCCTCATTTGGTTCCAGTCAGGCCTTGGACAAGAATTAGCAATAAACACAAAAGCAGTGCACATCCTTTCATCATTGGATCGTTCTTGTTAACTTGCACTTCGAAATAAAATTTGTTGTGGTATAATCCAGGCTACAAAGCTTCAACAACTCCACGGCTCGTTGCTTTAGCTCTGAGGCACAACCACTCTGTATCACAAGCAGCAGCTTTGCAGGCAAGCCGGCCTCCACCGCGAGCGAGGCGCATTCATCTGGAGCAAGCTTACACACAGACCAAATTATCGACAATGCATACTGAGTGCAAGGTTCAGACACCCGCATCAAGATCTTCACTGCATTGATGATGGCGTGCGGGCATTCTTTCAATGCCGTGAGCCCATCCGGAACTGAAGATAGATCATCCAATATAGCCAATGCTGGTTCCAAGCATTCTGGGCTCAGATTAGGCAATAACTCGACAAGCTGTGGAACAGCCCCGACGCTCACGATTAAGCTTTGAACTTGTTTATGGGAGCATATAGTCCTTAGCAAGCCAAGACCTGCTGAAACTCCATTTGGATGCCGCTTATCCTTCACCAGTCTCAGCAATCCGACCAAAAGACTCAAACTTGACACCATCTCAGACCGGAAACTTCTCTCCGCTATCAGCATTTCCATGAACCTGGTACAATTAATTTTGGTCTCGATCGTCCCCTCGTTCAACATATCCACGACGAGAGATATCTTGGCGGGCTGCATCAGATTACTCTTCGCATCCGAATCCAGTGTAAGATTAACTAGAATAGCGATCACCTCAGAGCCCACGGCATGAGAGGTCAAGGGGCCTAAAAGAGAGCACAAAATGTTGATACCACCTGCGTCCGCCACTGCCTTCTTGACGGACATATGGGCGATCACGATCTTTTGCAGTTCCTTGAGGGCCTGGATACGGGTCTGCCCCTTGGCCTTCTTGAGGCTCTGCACGAGCTCGGCGGCGCGGCCCTGGACGTCCTTGGACCTCTTCTTCATCCGGAGATACCGCTGCGAAAACCAGGCGTGGATTAGCTGGTGGAGCGTCCGGTTCGGCGTCAGGATCCACCATCGGCTCGAGGGAGATGGGGCAGATGAACACCGTGGGCACGTCCTCCGGCGCCGCCGCCGAGTCCAGTTCCTCGATCATCCTCTTGAGGTCCAGCTTCTCCGCGGCGCCCAAGATGGCGTCTTTCGCACTCGCGAGGCCGCCCACGTCGCCGCCGCCCCCCAAGATGCCGTCTTTCACGGCCGTCTCCAGATCCAGGATCTGCCCACCGCCTTCCAGCCTCCAGGAGGCCGGCTGCTGGTACTGCGGCATCGTCGGAGGCCTCAAAAAGGCAGCAACTTTGACCAAAATGAGATTTTTACGGTAATGGGGGGACGGGGGCAGGAAACAGAGGAAGCAGACGACCAGAAGTGCGAGCGAGAAGAATGGACAATGGTAAAGCTGGGGACTTTTACTCTCCTTTCGGATGCTGTTGGCCTTGGGCTCTGGTGGAGTAGGCTGTGGTGGTGCTGTTCGCGCTGGTGATGGTGGTGGTGATGGTGGCGGCGGCTTCAGTCAAAAGGCACGAAGAAACCATCATAACAAGCATTATAGACTCATTATCTTAACGCCCACCACCCTGTTGCTTCGGTCTAAAACCCAGCGGCCCCTCTCGCACCCTCCTTTGCTGCCTTCCTCTTTGCTAAAGCTCACACCTTGGCCTTGCCAGACGCTAGAAAAAAGTAGGTATCATGACCAAGCAAAGGTTGGCCTTCCCCCAGATCAGAACACTGAAGAGGGAAAAAAAATAAAAAGGAGTGGTGGCGAAGATCTGAGGGCTGTACAGGAGACCAAGGAGCAAAGAAAGAAGGCAATTTGTGGATTATAACATGCGGAAAAAAGGATAAAGAAACCTAAGAAGAAGGATGGGTGAAGGGAGATGAGAGGAGAGCTGGAAGAAGGGAGGAGAGGGAATGTGAGATCCAAGTATCTAACTGTGTACCCCCTGCAAAGTAGAGGTAGAGAGAGAGAGAGAGAGAGAGAGAGAGTTTTTAAGAAACAAATAAAGAATGGATTTTTATGACCACCATTAAATAAAGCTTGAGGGGGTCAGGACCCCTCGGTCAGGCATCTATCTGGCTCTCTTCTCCTCATTTTTTTCACTAATTTCTATATATTAATCTCTTTTTTGCTCCCTAGTTTACTGTTTAGCCCCTCAGCAGGGGACACGCCCGTTGTTGAATCAAAATAAAGCGTGTCATGAAGTAAAAAGAGAACGATAAATATGAAATCGTTATTTCCCCCAAAACTATTTTTTTCGATATGTACTGATCTGCTTCTTTTATTTCCTATATATTTCGGTGAGAAAGAAATGATAATTTGCTATATTTATCGTTACGATGAAGTCCTTGGAGGCAAATATAATAATTTATTTGCACATATTTATTATTGTTATTAAAAAGGTTGCAAAGCGTCTCGGCCCCTTCACCGCACGTGCAGTCGCGTCGCCGTAGTCTTCCCGGTCTCGGCAATGACGAAGACCGTAACGCCCCCCAAAATGACATACCCAACTTTCACACTTAGGTGCAGTCTTCTGTTTGACAACTTTGATCATTTTATTAGTGGATAGTAAGATTGATTAAATTTTAGGAAAATATTTAATAAATATAATAGTCAAATTAATTCATATTTTTTTACTTATAATCATAACTAATTTATTATTACATTTTTAAAAATTATTATATTATCATGAAAATGAAGTCTTAACTAAATAAAGTTCTTTTAATGGAAGAAAAATAATATATTAATGATCGACCGCTAGATTCTATATTCTATCTTATAGGAATAGCTTACAAAATTTTAACTTTTAATCATCCAAAATAGAGCTAAAAATAGTTAGATTATTAATCGAATTGATTTTCTAATTGAAAGCAAAAAAATATCGGTAATATCAATTTGAGATGGAAAAGATACGTAGTGTTGGTAGAACAGTAGAGGCATTAATCTTGAGCGTTCTACATCTTCATGAGCTTATTAGAATATATAAGTAGTTTCATTAATAAAAAATATTCACTTTGAATATATGATTCGCATAAATTTAAAATACGTCTTAATTGATAAAAAATGATGCTATATTTAAATTCATGCTATCTCCGTATTTTATTCATATAAAATTAATTATCATTCTCATCATCTAATTTTTATTTTCATCGATATTAAGTCCTTGCACTGAATTGAATTTCTTCGAGTTAAGACCGAAAAAGATCTAATTTACACACAATAATGCTAAATTATCTCATTCTCGCCAGCATTTTCATGTTGCAATATTGTCAAAGTCATCATTTTCATATGAACTTCCTTGGAGAGAGCATCTTGTGGCAGTGCTCTTCAGCCATCCATTTCAATCATCAATTATGACTATGACTACTTGCAAACTACATCTTTGTAGTTGTGGCACGATATTTGCTTTTGCCTAATTAATTGGTGATGCCACAACTTTCTTTCTAATTTGTCATTATTGACAATAAAAAATAATAGAAAACAAATCAAAATTGTGGAAAGTATCAGCTAAATATGCTGCAACGACAGTTTGGGAATGGCCTCTTTTTTTCCTCTATTTTTTTTTTCTTTTCTTATTTTTTGGGTGTGGCTTTCTTGATGTGGAAGTTGGTGGATGGTAAATTGACCCAACGTGTAATCTCAGTCGAGAAGGATGTGACCCATCACCTGGTCTTGCCACCAATATGAAGCAATGAACTGGTGACTCCAATGATCACTCAAAACTCCATTTCCCACGTCGGAACTCGATACATCCTCTGCATACTGATACGCGTCTACAGCATCCCCTCAGTCCAAAGGTACACACAACACAGCAGGAGGAAAAGAAGGTCCTTTTACC
The DNA here is from genome assembly GCA_001647135.1 of Pontederia paniculata. NCBI lineage: Eukaryota > Viridiplantae > Streptophyta > Magnoliopsida > Commelinales > Pontederiaceae > Pontederia > Pontederia paniculata. Next base: position 24,596 of record LTAE01003722.1, read on the forward strand.
CATTTCATACTTTATTTTTACTCTTTGGGGGGTACTTGTATATGTCGCCTGCTTGACTACTAGAGTCAATTCTCTCAATTTCGAATTTTAAGCATGTCTCATGTTAGAACTTTGTGAACGCATAATAATTTTTGTTGAGAATCTTAACTATCATAATAAGCATACGATATAGAACGACATCAGATTAGTCGAGTTCAATGATGAATTGAGACTTCAATCTGTGTTCAGTGCGCATAATCGTTAGCGTCGCGTAGATTGAGAAATAGTCGTCGCTTGCGAACACCGAGTGATAATAAAAAAAATAATTTCGAATTTAAATTTTAAAATTATTAATTTAATAAAAAATATTATGTACTTTTTTAAAATATATATATTAATCAAATACTAATAATTTTAAATTTTGAAAGCTTCGAGAGGACATTCAAAAAAGATTCTCTTAGTTATAATTTTTTTAATCTTTAATGATATTCTAATTATTTGAATGTTAGAAATTTTTAAGACAATGAATTAGGATAAGTTAAAAAATATTTCCCTGCCTGACTTCCTTTTGGAACCTTTAATTACAAGTCTAATAACTGCACATATTTCAGATAATACTTAAATAATAATGATTTTAAATTTTAGAAGTCTTTTTTGACGTCTTTTGGTACAACTCGAAGAATTGTGATGTGTTGCATTTCATAACACTTGGCCCGATATTCATCTCTTATCATTAAAACTTGTGAATATTAAATTATTGAATTTGACTTAAAATTATTATTATTAAAAATATAAATATAAAAATATCTTAATTTCTTAAGAAAAGAACGTTTTAGTTTAGTGTAATATCAAAGGAGAGTAAAAAAATTAAATTTGAATTCCGACAAAATTCATAGGAGAAATTAATTTATCTTTTAGTAATGAAATATTTTTAAATAAAATTGACCTTTAGAGAAAATCATTTCCAAGTCCAATCGAGTCAGGAACCGTGTATTTATTTTTCTTGTAAAATACTTCAAGTTCTAACTCGCAAAGTAGTCAGTATTTTTAAAACCACATTACATTCACTGCAGTGGCAAATAATTCTTCTCACAAATAATGCCCATCCACAGGCCCCACAAAAATCATTTAAAATATTGAGTATTTTTTGCTGAATGATCTGTTGATGATTCATATAATTAAATGTTTTCTTAGAAAAAAACAAATAAATGCAAAATAAGCCATTTGCATCAACGTTGTTATATTTATTCTTTGAAAAACATGTTTATGAGTCCACAGAAAAATAAACAAAAACATACTATGAGCATAAAATGTTTCATGATAAAACTGGGAGTAGAAATTTCTTTAAATTAATTAAAGAGGATGTGATGTGTCTTTGCATTATCTTGACTAGTTATTATAGAAATTGAGATGTATACTAGTGAACCTCTCTCTCTCTCTCTCTCTCTCTCTCTCTCTCTCTCTCTCTCACAGGGACCTCTTACCCATGCATGAAGCCTTTAGCCATTAACATATCGACACATGGAACCCTGAGAGCTGTGCTCTCCTTGCATCTATTTCAAAATGTTTTGGCGGTCCAAATCTTTGAGCTCTTTCTTAATCTAGGAATATATGCTGCCAAATGAACACTCAACCAAGTGAACAAACTCTCATTTAGAAATCCTCATAGCATACTTTGAATCCAAACTTTCATTTCGAGATTGGTTCTTATATGATAAGTTATATGCACTACAAAACTACTATTCTAGCTACAATTTTATCTACCGTCTACTTATAATAAGTAGGTCCATTACATTGAAGAGCTATTATTGTACATGGATTCTTTCTTATTTTTTTATGATTTTCTTTGACCATAAAGGACTAGGAGTGGAGAGGACTGACATGAATGGAGAGCACAAGAAGATGGTTTCATAAATGGCAATCCCTCTTCCTTCTTGTGTTGCCAATTGTGATACCTCTGTTTGAATAAATGAGAGCTAATTAATGAATGCCATCCAACTAAACAACTTAATTGCCGACAAAATTTCAAAGGTAGCTTCCTTTCTGTGGTGTCCATTGACTGGTTGTTTCCGAATTTAGGCATCCGGTTATGTGTTTATGTGATAACTAGTGACTAGCATGTCCATATCTTATGATTGGGGATATATAGTTCGTCATATGTTTTTTTATATTAATGTCACATAGTTTTTTTACTATACTTTTGGTTTAGACATCAATTGAAAACTCATTTTTAGTTATCGTTCTAATGTTCAAGAACATTGCCTCTGACTTATCTGATTTTATTGGAATCTACATCTGATACAGCAGATGAGATACTTGGAGAATTTTTTTTATATACAAAAAATCAAACTTGAGGGAGAATTATTTTTTATACATATATAAAAATCAAACTTGAGAACTGCTTAAAAGAATAAGTTATTTGTCAAACAATATATTTTACTATTTTGAAACTTAATTAAACTAAGAGTACATAGTAAATTTTTCACTCAAAATTAAAATAGTTAACATTTTTACAAGGACGGAACTACATAGTATTAATAGATAATATAGGTAAGTTAACCTAATATATGATGAGAAAATTCGAGAACAAGTAGAAGATCACAGAGAGAAAATACAGAAAAATAAAGAATTTACACATAGGCTCATCCTTTGGTTAGGGCTACGTCCTGCAAAGATATTTCACTATATTATTTTTCGTTACAACCGCTCAACTTCAAGTCTGAAATAAGAGCAATATATATATGAGTCCAAAACCCTAACAAATAATAAATCTCTTAATCTCCACTATACGGGCCAACTTAAGTCCAAACTTATTTAGCTTAAATAAAACTCGTCGGGGGGCGATGTTCCCCGAACCCTCCCTTTCCGCGCGTAGGGGTTAGATGTCGTTGAGTAATACTCCAGTTCCCCTAAGCTCATGTGGGCGTACCCCGTGTGAGAAACAAGAGGCCCTGAAGTATTCGCCAACTTCAACGATATAATTTTTTATTAAAGGAAAGATCGGCCCCCCTAAACTTAAAAAAGTACTAAACCGGATAATATTTAAAGTTAGAATTTACAAGTACATATTGGTTTAATTAATATTTTATTTATTTTTACAATATATTCTGTCCTCCTCTATATTTTGTGGATCGTTCCTAATTTCCGAATAAAATGAACACGTTGCAAACATTTGAAGTACTAGTACTTCACCTTTTACCACCAACTCAAGTGAGCATAAGACATATTGCATGCATAATATACTCCTTGTCCTTGATATTCCTATTAATTTTGTAAGTTCACAAGTATAAATGAGATTGAACACACATTTTCCCATGTATTCAATTATACTTCATATATATGCACAAGGGGGCCATGCAAGTCTAACAAGCTAGGGAACAGTCCACACTCCATAGTATCATGAATGCACATTGCGTGAGGGGTACGAGTAATACTTTGTATATTATAAGGGTTGGAGATCGGTTTATAAACTTATATATTATTGCATTAAGCATGGTCAAGATCTAAATGTCTCATGTATTCAAGAAACCCGACATGGGGAAATGGATACAGCTCCAGCCCTTGTCAGTGTGACCTAATCGACAGATCAGATCTCTTCCCTGCCCCTCTTGCTTTGCATTGCCTTTAAAACTGAACAATTAATAATTTTTTTCGGTAGTGAATGATTAATTAATTGATGGCACCACCACCATCGCCATTGACCGCACATTGGGAGCTATGACGTTACCTTAAATTATCATCGGACCTTACAAAAAAATAATGCAAAACCACATGCATGCCAAGAGCATCTCCCTCGCGCCCACGAGCATTTTGATCGATCGAATCGTCCGCATCGAAGAGGACTGATCGAAGAAGTGGTGCATGCATTTGATTAATTGATTGAGAAAATTGACAATAACGTGATCGATTGGGATCCCAATATAGAGCGAGTGATCGATCGAGAATCAAAATAATAAATTAAAAAAAAATAACAAATAATTTTTTAATAAATTTTTAATATGATAAAATTCTCTTAATTAAAAGGAAAACATTGACGGATAAAGAATATCTTCACCAAAAAATTATTAAAAAAAATAGAGTACATCATAAAATTTTAACCCTTATTTATAAGGATCATATCACGGGAGCTTTGTCCCCCACACCCTAACGACTCAAATCTTCTATTACCGTCACAAATTTTATTTTTTTTTCGATTTTTTTTCTTTCACAATTTTAAGTACAGAGTATTATAATTCAAGGCACAATAATAATGATCATCTAATTAAAAAATTACTAATTATATATATATATATATATATATATATATATATNTCCGAATTGAGGTGCCATGGCAATGAGATGGACATGACGAGGAGCAATCCCGGCCATGTAGACGGATGGGACCCGGGTCGCGGTGCAACTTCGTGTTCTCTGCACCCGGGACAAATGATAGGCCGTGCTTTGTCTTCTATTCCGATGTCCATTTCCTATTCGATCATGTTGTCTCGTGGAGCTTTCATTCTCTAACTTTGAGGTGTATGAGAGAGAGAGAGAGAGAGAGAGAGAGAGAGAGAGTACCCAAATCATAGCACCACAAAAATCTTCGTGGCTCGCGGGATCTTGACAAGACCTGTAGATCACTCGCACTATACCATGGGATTAGGAGGAAAAATCCTCCTTCTAGAAAAAATCTGAATCCTCCTAAAAAATTTCTAATAATCCTTAAAAGTTTAAAAAGATTGTTAGGAGAATCATTAGAAGGCTATAAAAAAATGTCTTATTTATAGTTTGAATATTGTTATATCCTCCAAACTTAAGAGATATAAGGAGTAAAGAGTAAACTGTCAAAAATTTTAAGGTATTTTATAAATGTGTGTTAAAAAAATTAGACTAAAATTTTAAGAGAACAAATATTTTTTTAACAGTAATTTTTTTAATGTCATTGTGATTTGCATCAGCCTCGGATCTAGGAATTTTTTAAGGAGACAAAAGATAGTACTATATGTTTTTAGAATAAATTTTGTTTAAAACTAATAACATAAAAAATAAATATTAATAATTTTGTTATGTTTAACTTGAGTTAGGAGGAGCCAATATTTGTATTAACTTTAAATATATATAGTTTAATACTTAATATTAGTTTAGAGAAAAATAATAACATGAGCAACCACTTAATGCAGTTTTCTATATATTATAATATAAATTATTAAGGTTATGGAAAAATGGGAAGGGGAGGGGGCAAGGGTAGGTCCCTCGCTGAGTTGTATCTTCACTAGCAAAATGATTGATGGTGGGAATAAGAGTGAAACATACTCACTCATCACGTTTGTTTTTTTTTAATTTATCATTTATTTTCTTGCATTATATTCATATATTTTCCTTACCTTTTTTGTAGTTGAAAAAAAGCAAATGGTCGCTGAATTATTGCATTTCAGATTTCAAAAATGCAAAGTAAGATTAAATTAATGTTTTTTTTAATATTTCGTTAAGCTATATATAAGAATTTTCTATCATTTAGTTTCTCTGTGTCCATGGTATAAAAATATCTAAACCTATTATCAAAGAAATTTCAAACTGAAATAAGAATCTACTTAATAAAACTGTACTCCTTAATGATGATTTAAAATTTGATGATTTACAGTCAAATTTGAGTACTTCTGAATATCTGATAAAGGATAATAAGAATAAATATGAGTGATCGCTGAGTACTTTTGCTCTCTTTTTTTTAAAAGAAACTTTTAAATAAATATTCTTATACATTTTTTAAAATTTAGATATCAATTTACATAAAAATTGAAGACTTTAAAATGATTTAACATTTCTCTAATTTATTTAGCACTTGCAAATTCTCATTAAAGAGCCTGCCTCAAAGTTTGGAGAATATTTAAATTGTTGACAGCCCAACCATGTAATACTAATTCATTAAATGGATAAAGTGTGATTCCAAAGAGGCTCCTCCACACGACACCAATTGAATCCTTTTCCCTAAGCCCAATTTATTTAACAATTAATTATAAGCTCCCATCATCGACATCCCATTTTTTAAGAAGAAAGGAAAAAGAAAAAGAAAAGAAAACTGAAGGATAGTACAGAACTGTAGTTTGTAATATATTATAATGTATTAGTTTATGAAAGTGGGACTCGTGAGCCTGCACGAGTTTTGCAGTACTTTGGCTGACCAGTCAGAGAGACCGATTGGAAGGGCATTTCTTGATGTTGCCAACCAGCTTTCGTTGGTTCCCTTGACCATGACCTCATCAAGATGGCACATACGAGGAGAGAGAAAGCTACTTTGCTTTTATACAAAGCATAGTGCTATTATAAAAAGGAAATAATTATTTTTTATAAAAAAATGCATAACCTGATATAAGAAAAAAAAATTAAAAATAAAAATGTACATAAGTCTTGATAAAATTTGAATTAAAAATATTTTAGTACTCAAATCGATGGGTGAACTACTTCACTACATCCTTATTCCTTTTTTTTAAATTATTAATTTAAATAGTTGATATGCAGAATCATTTTCTAACTTCAATCTAATCATAATTTTATATATTATTATTTTTATTATCATGATTGTCTATGTCTCTTCGAATCATACATCTAAAATAAAAAAAATATCAAAAATTGTTTAGATACAAAATAATTCAAACTAGAAAAAAAAATATTTATCATTCCAGTTTAAGTCTAACCAATATTATTCTTGCATTGCATAAAGAAGCCTACCAAAATAAAATATTAAAAGGGTGATGACATCAGTTATAATCCAAAAGAAAGAGTCCCCCCACAAATTTTTGGTCATATCACCAATGAGGTCTTAATAAAAAGCAAAAGCAAGGCATTGTAAATTAAAATACATTAATGATGCTTAGTTTCTTTTTGTCATCTCCTAATGCAATTATTTTATGCTAAAGCAGAGCCGGGGGACTGTAGAATCTTGCATCTAGGGGATAATGAAAAGGGACCACCACAAGGCAATCGAAGTAAAGGAATAATAAACACTTGACACGGCAATCGATTGCACAAATATCAACTCATCCGTCTATTTTAATGTGCTAACTAGTAGCCTTGTTCCAGTATAATACAATTGAGGTAAATTAATTATGAGCTAGTTTTTTTTAGAAATTTTTTAAGCATCACGAGACTGTTAACAAAGTAGTTTTTGCATTGAATAATCTTGCAAATATCGAACTAGCCACTGATGGAGATAGACATTACCATGATTCATTACTTTTTTAAAAAAAAATTACAAGAGGCATACGAGCTTAGTACAAGAAATTATATAAAAATAAAAAAGATCATAAATTGAACATCTTACGATTAAATTATTATTATTATTATATCACAATTAAAATTGAGTAGATCAAAATAATCCGATAATTAATTAATTATATAATCAGATAAAATATAATATTATAAAAAAATGATATAATATATCGAAATCAGGTTGAGTTATAATTCAAAAAAATTGAATTCAAAAATTTGATTCCGACCCAATTTTTTGTCATATCGTTTCCAGACGAGATAATTTTCTGAAAAAATCACATCGATTCTAGTCAAAAAATTCATATAATCCTATATGAATCTACGTGAGTCTAGCACATTCTTATTTTATAAATATTTCAATAAGAAAGGGTACCGATTGACGTAGTGAGTCAAAGTAATAGTTAGTTAAAAATTTTAATTATTTAATATAGTTTTTAAGAAAAAATTTTTAAAAAATAGTAGTGAGTCAAAGTAGTGATTCATATATTTTTTACGCTTAATACAAAAATTTATCCAATGACTGCAAAATTATATATTTTCCTAATGAAAATAATAAAAGTGTTACATATTTAAGTAGATAACATCATACTATTTATCTTATTTACTATAAGATATTAGATACTTAAATCTATGATGAATATACAATTTTCAATCTCTTAAAAAAATTATTATAAATTATTAAATCTATCATATATTTGATATCTTATGATTGATCAGATAAGTAGTACGGTGTTACTTATGTATGTAGTATTTTATTAAATCCTTATAAGATGTTAGAATGATGATTAAGTTAAAGTTTAGGAGGGTATAATATACTATTTATTTTATAATTATATTTATTAGGCTTATAATCTTTTTGTCATGTGATTCTATAAGTAAAAAATAATTTTATTTAAATTCTAGAGTTGAACAAGTTTGTTGAGATTGATCTTAACTTTCTCTCTTATAATTTGAATTAACATGGCGTATGTAGCGGACGTTGGTGGACCAAATTAAGTGGACTTCAACACCTTAACGCAGTCAAAGGGTTGTACTTAAATTCCACGGCATTAGTTCTCCACTACAAGCTGTGTGAGCGAGAGAAACTTGCATTGCTCCCGGGAAGACCAAATTAACACAATCTATCATTTGTGATATGTTCTGTAAAACGTTGAAACAAATTTACAGAAAAACAAAAACTCTGAAGAAGATTCCAAATGGTGAGAAAGTGTAATTGACCAACAAACATAATAATAATGTAAAATAAAAATATATCGAAAAAGAAAATAATAGATTATCGTGCAAAATATGATAAAAAAAACACAGTTGGATTGTCGTGAATTGACGTACAAGCTTCCCTTCGCGTATCCTTGTGGGTTTTGTCCCATATATTTCCTTCAAAGTTGTTTCTTTTTATTTTTTTTACTACTTAATTATAACTCGGATTACAGAAAATTCAAGTATTAGGAGAAAAGAATAATTAAAGACATTTGTTTTAGGAACGACTTTTTCCAAGTTATTTTTTTTTTAGTTCGGTCCTATTTGGATCATAATGAAAATAAAACATGGATTGAAATTTTTTAAGAAATTACACTTTTAAAAAAAAAATTACATATTATTTTTCATTGAAATATATTCATATGACCGTTTGGAATGATTAATGAATGATAATTTTTCAATATAAATGTAAACTCAAAATAAGATCAAATAAAATTCAAATGATAAGATTCAAATTCAAATATAATTAAATATGATTGTTATCTGAGTAAAAAAACTCAAATATTGTACACACCGTCAAATATGAAAGGAGATGAGGAGCTATAAAAGAGACGAATGAGAAAGGAAAAAAATAATACTCCAGACTAATTTTTTTTTCCATTGAAAACACCCTAATCCCTAAGGGTAAGATGTCTTCATTTTTAATATCCAAACAATTATTTTAATAAATTTTTAATTATAAAAAATAAATTATTGAAATGAGTTTTTTCTCGTAGGTATCCAAATATTGTATATCCCAAGTAATCGAAAGATTTTCCACATTTCTCATTCGAGGATGATGATAAAATTAGATTATTATTTTTAACCTTATCTATAATTACATTTTGAGTCAATTGAACGAGAAATCAAGTTATCATATCATAAATAATATCTTTTTTTATTAGGCCGGGTTGAGATTGGGCCAATTTTGATGCTATGACCCGACTCAGTAGACAAAAAAGATATAGAGTTGGATTAATCCGGTCGTCTTGGACTAGTGCTCAACCTTCATCATTGGGTCGAAACCTTGGACTGTATAGTGAGTTAGTCAGTGATGATAAAATGAAACAAGAAAAGATTTAAAGATGGAACGACTTAACTCATACTTCTTATTGTCCTTTTTTATAATGATATTTTATTTGCTAATTATTTGTATTTTTTAGTTATAAGTGATAATATTGGAAAGATAATGAAGGAAAAAAAAGATCTTTTGATTTAAATTAGCTAGCTCTACCTATCCAAACGTAAGATTTTCATGAAATAAAATCATCATTTCACTTTATTTCTATCGAAAAGAGTTATATTTTAATCCAAAGATATATTTGATTTTTTTATGAACTATGGTACCGTTTGCGGTAAAAACCACCGCAAATAGCCTGTTTAAAATGTTTTTAACCATAGAAGATCAACGTGTCTAATTCTTAGATTCTCATGATTATAATAGACAATTAACACAAATGAAGTGTCCACATGTACAAGAATCTGCGGATGGATTTTGCATGCGCAATTCCTTGAGTTTCATAAACCTAGATCCATTTGCCATCATGAAGAGGAGCATATATAGAATAATTTTTAAATCTAAATTAAATTTCCCAATGCAAAGATATATTCCAAGAGTCATCACACCTGCTACATTTGCATTCCAAAGCTTTCTTTAAAAAAGTATTGCTTTGGTGAGTTTGAGGTGCAGAAAGATTTAGGTGATGTGCAGAAAAGCACACAATCTACTTCCAATTGCAGTCAGTTTTTATATAAAGCAACGGAAAAAATATTTATCAAACGGAAGATCAACATAAAGCAAGTTATGCTTTATTGAAAGCACATGTTCAACAGAAACACGAAACACACCTTAAGATATGTAGGCATAAAGTTGAGAAGTATATTGAATAATCAATTGAAAGATAATTTTTATAAGTTTTTGCACATACCAAGAATTTAGGGGTTCCAATTTATTTTTCTTTAACCTAGTTGATTAAGATTTTAGGGTTCGTTAGCTAATATTTCCATATTTGATTTTTGAAGTTAGTTATTTGTTCCTCTCACCTAAATACCTAGCTTTGGACACCTATGTTGTAAGCCCTAAACAAAATGGCCCAAAAATCCCGGGGATAAGAGTGAAATATTTATATTTGATAAGTGTGAAACTGTATTTTCGTATGGCAACAATTGTAAATAAATAAAATAAAAATAAAATTTTGATCGATCGTCGGATTTACGTCACGTGTCCACATGTATTGTAAATATCCTTCATTCCTTTCTCCTTCTGATGGCTACAGTAATTGTCCCTTTCTCACTCGATCTCTTTCCTCTCCATTCACCGTCAGGATGCCGATGTCGACGATGTTTGCGGTTGCGGCTGCTTCATCGGCAGGTATACCAATGTTCCTCACGTCGGCGCGAACTCAATGACGGTAACTGATTAGCGTTTCCCCGTGTGTGTGCATCTCGGAGTCGGAGGCGAAAGGTGGCACACGGAGAAGGTGATTTAGTGCAATCGAGGGTGATTCACGGAAGATTTCCTTTCGATGAGTTTGGCATTGATTTAGTATGTCATTTATGAGGTTTTGATGGAGGTGAGACCGAACTCTCCAGCCGTAGGTGTGATGTTGAATCTAGGATCCCGATAATATTTTGAATGATCACAAATTTGTAAGTGAACTCAGCCTGTACTGATGAACTTGTTTGAGCTGATTTCTGTAACAGGATATATTCAAGTTCAGTACAGTGGTCGACCTGAGCTGAAAGAATGGACGACCACCGCACACGTAAGTTATATAAGAAGAACCATAAGTGTGCAGTGGGCGTCCTAAGGATATAA
>LTAE01003723.1:0-26185 GCA_001647135.1 Pontederia paniculata
TATGTAGAAAGAGGAAAGTGAACAAAGAATTCGGATGTATTGATTTATTTCTCTGAAAACATTAAAATGAAAAAAAGAATTAAGAATATTCTTTTTTGAGTTTGGCTGCGTATGAAATTGTTAATTAATTATATTCGTTTTACGTGGCATGAGAGTATGAGACAGCTAAAAATGATTCTATTTATTTCTGATAGATTCACTTATTCGATTTTACTATCTATTCTCGGTTGAACTTATTATAAATAAATCCTTTATTTCAAGAAAAAAAAATAAAAAAAAACACTTCTACTTGTGTTGCATATTATGCTTAACTGAGAATAAATTTGCTATCATAGTCGTTAACCTCATTAAGTGTGATCTCTAATTGCACACGAAAAACGAAATTCCAATTGCGTATCATCTGGAGCATGACTATGACCCTGACTGAAGAATAACAATTTTATTAAATTTATTTCTGATTAGATATTTGATCTTATCAATTTTATGACAATTCGATACTCAGCTTAAATCACTAAACAAAACTATATTGTTATAAAGAAAATAATTATGTATTAGCATTTCACATTGCTATTATTGACACATATTAATATCAAAATTTTCAATCGAATAATTTATTTCGTTGTTTATAAATGCATTACTGTTTTTTTGTGAATATACCAGTTAAGCTAGGTATCCAAGAGGAAACTGTTGATGCAAAAGTTCAAATTCAAAATTTCAAATACTCTCGCCTCAAGTCTCAGATCTTCGATTATAAATGGTGGCCTATTGACGTGATATCATAAAGTTAAATATTAAAAATAAGGAAATATATAAGTTTCATCTTAGACCTCTTGATATTTAAGATCTTTCTGTATTATAAAGCCATGTAGTTAATTTCACAGATGTATATAAAAGCTTACTCCTAAAAGAAAAAAAAAAACTCAGCTGTTATTTGTTATTGGGTTGCAGAAATCGGCCCAACTAAATTCAGTTTCTGGGCTCCACAAGTTTACAAAATAGTTTAATTCCCAAGGCCCAAATAAACCATGTCGTAGCCTTCACACTCGGGCTCGAATTTAAAAAGAATCCAATTTTACAGGCGATTTGGAGGTCAACGAGTATAAATTCTTTTTATAGGGTCTCATAAGAGAGAAAATTGTGGCATAACAATCGCGCGCGAAATGCAATTTCGTAAGCTACTTTGGCTTGTGGAAATATTATCTTTTAACACATCATATTAAATTTTAAAAACAACTATAAGGCAATATATGTCCTTTATGTCGAACTTGTTTGTGCATTCTTATATTTTTCTTTAATGAATTTCATATTAAAGTTATATGAGTATGTAAGCACATAAAATTATACATTTTCTTATTTTAAAAAATAGAAATTCACTATTCGGAAATAGAAAATTGAGAAATGATTTAGTAAGTTCCACTTTTTTAAACTAAAAATCTTCATTAAATTATAATTTTACATATTTATACAAATTTATATAAAAGAAAAACACGATCATTTATTTCGTTATATTATCATTTTATTTTAAGATCTCATTGATATAACTTCTCAAATAACTATTTTATCCTTGTATAATATTTTTATATTATACAAAAATTATCACTAAAAATAAATAAAGTGACCGAAGTGACATTAAACCGAATAAAACCGGTTCAAACCGGTGAAAAGGCAAAAATCCGGTTCATATCAAATTTGGAAAAAAATTGTAAAAATGGAAGGAAAAAAATCTATAAAAGGAAAATAATTGAAAATAATTAATAGAAACAAAATTGGAAACAAGTATAAATGTGGGAAGAGAATTAAATAGGGAGAAGAAATGGAAAATAAAAGAAAGAAAATATACGGTAATAAATGAAAACCAAATGAAATAATAGGAAAGTAACATTATTTAAATTAAATAAGTAATATATCATTATTAGTATAAGAATAATATCAATCTACATAACTTTCGGGTAAGTACTAATTTTGTAGAAGGAAAATAATTGGAAAAGACAAAATAAGAAATAAATGAGATGATAGTAAATATGGAAAAGAGAATGAAAATGGAAAAACAGGAAAGACGTGAAAATAAAAGAATTTAAAGTAAAATAATAAGAAAATTAAGAATAATTTTGATTAAAATAATTAATATCATATTACTAGTATTATATAAATAATAATATGTTAATTATCATGATTTTTTGTCAGCATTATGTTTTCTAATATAATAATAAAAAATGGTGCAAGTCAAATCAAGGTGAAAAAATATTGTAAGAAATATAAAGAATTTAGAAAAAAAGAAAAACAAAAATACTAGGCAAAATGAAAAATGGAATGACGAAATAAATATATGAGAAGAATACATATAAATAAATAAATAGAAAAAAAGCAAGAAGGTGAAAAACGAAAATAAATAAAATAAAAAATAATTAAGAGTGATTTAGAATAAATAAATTAAATTAACATCATTAGTATTATAATGAATAAATAATAATAATCCATTAATCATCATTAATTTTAATAAGTATTAACTTTATAAACATACAACAAATAATATTTTATGTTATATCTAATGATTAGCAAGTTATTATTATATTTTGTATATAAATAATACATTAATTATGCTATATATGTTAGTATTATTATTTTAATAAAATTTAATTCGATCCGGTTGAACCCGGTCCAACCGATCTAATCGTGACCCAGTTAGACGTCCGGTTCGACCTCTGGTCCGGTTATGAAAACATTGCGAACAACTAAAATAAAAAAAAAAATAATAGAAGAAATGAACAAGAAGCTGGGCCGAACAACATATGGGCCCTAATAATTCGCGTCACATGGTCGTGGGGCCCAGAAGCCACCGGAACGAGACAGCACGTTCCACTCTGTCATTTCCCTTATCCTGTTCCGGACGCCCATCGTACCCCCTCAACAACCTACCGAGTTCAAAATTTCCAATTTGATAGAGCCACGTCGGCTGAGGGTCTGCCTTAGATTCAGTATTGACCGTCCGATCATCATAGATCGCCCGACCCGAGGGTATGTTGCCTCGCACCCTCGTTTAAAGATAATACTACGGAAGAGAATTTTGTCAAATTAAATTTTAAGTTTAATTTTTGGTGTCTCGTCGCACGCGCACAGCTGTGTTTTTGATCGAGGGATTTGGTTCCGTTGAACAGAGGAGGAGGAGAAGCGGCAAAAAGGTAGCTTTTTGGCCGGCCGTCGGAGTCCGACGACGCTGAGGACGGACGCGCGCTTCGAGTTTTTCCCTCGCCTTTAGAACGGTAATGGAGCTGCGGTGCGGCGCCAGATGCATATTTGTGATATATTGAGGAATTTGGGGTTTCCGTGATAGGTTTTGATCAATTTGGCGGCGGCAGCAGCAGGTGGAGGAATGACGAGCGATTTGGTGATGAGCCCGGAATTGGAGCAGATTGATGGCGAGATTCAGGACATTTTCCGAGCCCTTCAGTATGATTCACGCTCCTTCCTTTCTTTGTTCCACTTTCCCTTTCCAATTTGCTTCAAATTGTAGCCTTTTTTGGTCTTGCATTAGATACAGTAATAATTTCTGTCGTTGTCCGCGTTATATTCTGTGGGAGCATCGATTGACTTGATTAGACTCAGGAGTTTCTAAGATGTTACTGCGAGTAATTGCGTTGAAAAGTTAATGTGCACGAGTCTTAGGCAATTGTTTGCTTTTATGGTTCTGTGCATTTGTAGCTGTGTGCGGTTGGAGCTAGCCGGTTCCAATTGGTTTGACTTGGATCATGCTCTTGCTGGTTATCTGGAGAGAAACTTGTGCACTTCTTTTAAACTTGCAACCATTTTGTGCATTGATGCAAGAAGTATTGCATTCATAAGCATTGTGCCAAGTTCCTGTGGAGGAGTGATGAAGAACCATTAAACGTTTGTATATTCAGTTGACAAATGACAATGTGATAATTTGAAACCAATGAGAGGAGCAATGAGATCAAAGAAACGTATCTATGTTTTTGGGTGAAATTGTGGAATGTTGGAAACAGTTAAGGAGTTTAAAACTTGTGAAATAACTTTGATCCTAAAGAGTCTACCCAAATCTGTCCCTTGCTAAACTCTTGGGTTGGTTGTTACTGGATCTCATATACTTATTTACCGTGTGTATAATTTTTTTTTTCTGTGGGAAACTTTGATTATTGTTAACTGCAATTCTTTGGCTATTTTTCATTCTTCGTTGTACTTGCTATTGTCGCCATCCCTGAATCCCATGATCTTCTTTCTCAGTTAATTAGACCCAAAACCGAAGTATACATTTTCTTAGGCGATAAAACAAAAATTTAAGCATATTACAAAAAGAGAGACAATTGTTAAGAATAAGTACAGAACAGTAATAGACTAGTTCACCTTTTCTTTTCTTTTCTTTTGAGAGGGAATAGGATGCTTTCTTAATATACAACATGACATTTACATAAACAAGAGGCAAGAAACCCCAAACTCACTTATATGCCTACCAAGGTGCACAAGGTTCTTTACATTATGAAAATACAGTTGTTCCATTGTTACCAATTTGCCCTTGAGACAGCTAAAAGGGACCAGTCTATCCTGTCTAGATACATAAATTTGAATCTCCTGATGATTTGCTAGTTTTATAATTTTCTTCTAAGAACACTTAAGGCCTCTAAATAGCTGCCAAAAACCCAGCTTTGAACTCACAGTCAACCAACTGTGTCACAACCCTATAGTCCCCTCATAGGTCACTGAATATTGAAGAATAAGTGTGCAGTGTAAACCCCAAAAGCTACACACAAGCCACATTGAATATCAACATCCCGAGTCTCCTTTTGTATAATGTGGTAACAGTTCGCTGGAAGCTTACTAACCAAGCAAAGGTCTTAATCCTCAATGGTGACCCAAGTCTTCCAAATGAGTTTGTGATCAGCCCATAAGTAACTATCCTCTTGACGGTCTCCAGCAGAATAGAGAGTGGTCTTCCCATACTCTAAATTGTCCAGAGGACCACAACCTGCCATCGCATGCATTTCTGACCGATAAGAACTCCAATAGAAAAATGAAGGTCATCTGTATGCTGATGAGAAAGAGTTTTATGTTAAAGAAGACAGCCAAATGACCTCCAAACCTTCATCTGAATGCCAGCAGGAAGCATTTGATGCTTGTTGGTCAACGGCTACTGAAAAATGGCATGGAAAATTGTGACTGTTATATCCATTCATCCAATCAATAGGCATAGTTCTCATTGGCTACCAAGCGAACCATGAAGGAAGTCCTGAAAAAAGGGAAGAACTACATCTCTACAAAATGATGAACAACTCCTGAAGTCTCAAGAGACTATGCATCGACAACTCGCAAAAACATTGTGGCACACATATCCCATTGAACCAATAATGTGACATGCCCAATACACAAGGAGGACTTCATTCTCAGAGCCTGAGTACCCCCAAAGCGCCCTCTGAATTCAGATACAACAGCATTATACTTTTGCTAATGTGTGCATTGTATAGTACTTAGCTTTTGTTGTGACCTTTAGAAATTCTTTGCAACACCATTAGATTGAAGCTATCCCAATTGATTATTTCTTTAGAATTCAACCCTCAAAGTGCACTGTGATCGCGGATTGCATAGAATATACCCTTGCTGTTTTGTGTATTAAATGGTGATTTAGTTGTAACTTTTAGAAATTCTTTGCAACACCATTAGGCTGAAGCTATGCCACAGAGACCAAAAGCTGTTATATTTTATGAAACTAGACAAATGAAGGTTTTTTTGCTCTTTCTTACATGCCAATGATCCGTAAAGTAATGCGTAGAATCTCTTTTTAGAATTATATCACCAAGGCACTTTGTGAATGTGGATGACATAGAATACCCTTGCTATTTTGGTCATTATATGGTGCTTAGATTTAGTTGTAATCTTTAGAATTTCTTTGCAGCACCTTTATACTGAATCTATGTCACAAAGACCAAAAGCTGTTTTTATTGTTTATGAAACTAGGCAAATGAAGTCTTTTGTCCTTTCCTACATGGCATTTATCCATCAATGCCTTTTGAATCTTTCTTTAGACCCGAGGATTGCCACAGAAGAACGTATAATTTAAAAGTAGTATGTTTAACTAAATTACGGTATATTATGTGGCAATAGCACCAGAATGATATTGATCTTGTTGGGTGTCACTGGGAATGCACAATGGAACTTGTTGTGTAGGAACATTAGATGATTTAGGTTCCCTCACTCATTCTCCAACTCAGCTGATTCCTCCTTTTGCTACTCTGTCTACGGTTATTTTGTTAAATATTAGTGTCCAAAACTTCCCTCCAAAGAACATGAAAAGATTTTTTACTTTGAGAGGGCAAAAAAAAATTTCCACAGAAGCTTGGCAGCTAAAGTCTCAAGCAACTGTTCTTTTGTTCCCTTTCTTGCTATTGTTTTTGCATTTTGTCATATGGTGGCCTTCTGAGTATTATAATGGCTTCTATTTACAATATTTGCATCTATCTACAGCATTTCATCCATCAGTAATTGGAATTAAGCCTACTAATATTAATTAAGTTCATGTTTTTCCTATTTATTCTGATAACTTTTTCTGTGGATTATCTTTAGAAATGGATTCCAGAAAATGGATAAGATTAAAGACCCTAATAGACAGTCTAAGCAGTTGGAAGAGCTCACAGGGAAGATGAGGGAGTGCAAGCGGTAAGTTATCTCAGTTTGTGAAAAAATGAACATCTGAACTTTGATATTGTACTTTTCTTTAAAAAATATTCTTGAATATTTACCTTTATCTTTAGGTTCACATTGTAGCTAATCATCCATAGTTAATTATTTCATGTTATTGTAAACAGACATCCTTGATTACTTTCAACTTGCATTGTGCAGGTTAATTAAACAGTTTGACAGTGAAATAAAGGACCAAGAGAGTCGAAATTCTCCTGATATGAATAAGCATCTCAATGAGAAGAAACAAACTATGGTTGGCAATTTTTCCATTTTTAACTCCCAGTCTCTTTATATTGTGTTTCCTTAATTGACATCTCAGTATCATTGCAGATCAAGGAGCTAAACTCATATGTGGCCTTGAGAAAAACGTGAGTACCAAACTATGATATCTTTTGTTAATATAGTTTTTTCTTATTTATTTGTGGCAGACACTGATGTAGATAGATGTTCCTCTATTTGGGCTATTAGATTTTCACTTTTTGCCTTTGATTCATCTGAAGACCTAGCTCTACATTGTGTCGAAGTAAATAACATAAAACTAGGTTTTGACTATTTTATTCAAAGCATGTGTTTTATTCAGTTTAAACTTGTTTCTTTCAGATACCAAAGTAGCCTTGGCAACAAACGAGTTGAACTTTTTGATATGGGTGCTGGAGGTAGTGAACCTGTAGAGGAGGACAATGTTCGAATGGCCTCAGGTGATTCACTTCCTTGAAGGGCTATGCAAATTTTACTTACTGTCTAATGCGTGTTTTTTCTAAAAAATAATATCTATAGTGCAAGCTTTGCTAGTGTTCTTATGCCAGCACAGAAATTAAATGGTTTAGATACCACCAAAGTTTCGACACTTATTTGAAACCATTTAGAATCAAATTAATCAATCTTGCTCTGATCAAGAAAATGTTGTCAGTTATTGATCGTTACCTTAATGGGCAGGTTCAGTCAAGGACAGAGGATATGAAGTATTACATTTTTATTTTGTCTTATTTGTAGTCCTAATAGGAATGAGCAACACATCAATCTTCACACTTTGTAGTCCTATATTTCACTTTTGATTTTTTCTTAACAACAATGTGCTTCTGTAGCTATGTCTAATCAGGAGCTCATAGACGCTGGAAGGAAACAAATGGATGAAACTGATCAAGCTATAGAGCGCTCAAAAATGGTGCATAGTTATATAATGCTTTTGCTTTCCTGCTGTTTCTTTCTCACAACAGAACATTGTCTCCATAGGTTGTTGAACAAACTATTGAAGTAGGAACTCAAACAGCAGCAAATCTTAAGGGCCAAGTAAGTTTTTTTAATGTCTTTATTTTCAAGCACAAGGTGCTTTTAAGGCTCTTTTAGCTGCTGTTCTTTGTAGCAAGTTGTAGCTTTATTTTGGGATTGTTAACATAGATCTTTTTAAGTTTCTTCTTTAGCTTCAGTCTGCTGCAATTTCTTTTTGTCTCGAGAAATAAACGAGAGAGAAGAATCACAACATAGAAGACGCAAAGATTTAACGAGGTTCATTCTTAATTGGGTTATATCGTCGAGCGGCGAGACCTTCGTATAGGATGGGTGGCTTCGCTGCCCCAATTATTTTTGGGTCATATGGGTTTATTGCTGGGTTAAGATTCAAAGCATTATCAACAGTTTTCTTTTCTATCTGTGACTAAATATTGGCCTAAGTTTATGTTTGGAAGTTGCTCTTTTTATATACCAAGCACAATATGCCCCTTTATGATGATATGTTATCATAAAGTTTTGATTTTAGAAATAAATGCCTGTGGTCCCAGTTTAATGGTAAATACCCCTGTTGCTTTTGATTGACCTCTTGACCAAACCAAATTGGTTGCAAAATCTAGAGTTACTGAATTTCCCTCTGTAGTTTCTTGATGCTAGCTTGTTCCTCTTTATTATTGGTCTGCCAACTGAGTCTATTCCATCATTTTGCAGACTGAACAAATGGGTCGCATTGTTAATGAACTAGACACAATTCAGTTTTCTATTAAGAAGGCTTCTCAACTGGTTAAAGAGATTGGTAGGCAGGTAACCTCGTAGCCTATTAATCACATGATTTACTTTCTTTCTTTCTCGCTATAGAGCTTCTGTGATATTTCTCCAACATGGTGCCAATTGTTTCATGTCAGGTCGCCACCGATAAGTGCATCATGTTTTTCTTATTGCTCATTGTATGTGGTGTCATAGCAATTATCATCGTAAAGGTACTCATCTTCACTTATTCTGTTAGCAAGCATACTTAGTTCCTGACATTCAATTGTCCAAGTAACTTTCTAGACAACAACAATTTGGTATTCTTTTTAGTGCAAAATTATATCTGAATATTGTTTATAAGGTTAGATCTCAGGCTTAACATATTTCTTTTTGCTTAAAAATTGAAAGTATTGATGCATTAAGATATTCTGTCACAATTATGATGTGGTAATCATAAATGACTGCAACAAAGTGGAAGGTTCCAATTCATACGGTTTGTCTTATTCTTACACTCTTGTGGAAGTTAAATTCTTTAGTGTTGTTTCCTTTTTTTCAGATTGTGCATCCCAACAACAAAAACATTAGAGATATACCTGGATTGGCACCGCCAGCTTCAACAGCAAGGAGGTTGTTGTCTGCTAAAACTTTTTAGGACTTTCTACTGCTTCATTCCGAAGGAGCAGAAGTTGAGGAATGATATACGCTATGAGCTCTCATGTATCTAATAACAATTCTGCCCTTGTATATCATTTATATCACTTTACCTTATTTCCTGTTTGGTTTGACTGCTTTCAAATTCATTTTGGCTCGAGAAGTTAGGATTCTAGCGTTCGTGATCTTCTTTAACACCCCCACTGCTGTGTATACCGGGTTGTGCTTAACTCACATGTTGTATTCTATGAATTCCTTTTATACTGTGTCAACGGACATTTGTGTTTTCTTAATTGTGGGATTCGAAGATTACTGTCATTGACATATCCAGATTATCACAAAGTAGTATATCATGAGACTTGAGAAAAAAAAAAACTTCAACTTTCATGTTCTCTCGGTTGTTTCTTCTGAGAAATTTGTAATGCAGACTTATGTAAATGACGTGCAGTTCAAATTTTTAAGAGTCAGGGCGAAGTTTACAAAAAGTGAAAGATTCTCTACACAGAAATCACGCCTTGATATGAAAAAAAAGGTCCTTTTTTAGTAATCACAATAAGCAAAGAATCAAAATTAATTTCGTTCTGGATCGATCGAATTCCGTGGTGACACAGACGTAAAGAATCTGAAAATTCGTGAAGGAAATAAAATGATTATCCCTCTCTTCTATACACAGATCATAATATCGTAAATCAACGTCTGGTCGTAGGAAAATAATACACACCTGAGCTTGTGAATTGGGGCTGTTTGGTTAGATTTGCATGCAAAGATACGTGCTGCAAATACAAGAATTGTTTGGTCAGCTGCAAATTTCACTGCTGCCGCGAGAAACTTCATTTATGATATTGAAAATTATACTAAAAACTCATTTACAAATAATTGCAGTTACATCAAAAAATAAAAAAATAATTTGTACTTGTATTTTGCTTGATTATTTATTTATTAATATTTGATAATATTTTTATCTTATTCTAATTAAACACTTACATCAAATTTTTAATTATAATAAAAAAGGTCATTTATTTTTCAAAATTTTATTTACATCCATCCAAACTAAGAAAAAATAAATCATATAAATACAACATATTAAAATTTTTATTTATAATTATTTACATTCTAAATTTATAATTATGTTAAACCAAACTAACTCAAGTACTTTAAATACAATTATGACATTAATTTACCTTTCTCTATCTTAGACAAACTTGACTATTTGGTTAACTAAAAAAATAACATCTATGAGATAAAAATGCAAGGGTTTAATGGTGCTGTTAAGTAGGGGACAACCTGCCCCCTAAATTTTCAATCGTCAGATTGACCATCTACGGTTATGTGGAAAAGCGGCCGAACCAAAGAAAAAAAAAGTCGGTTCACTACAAAAAAATCATCACGAACGGTTCAGCTAAGGGTTCAACATATACTTGCTTCTTTCTCCTCACAATGCTGCCTACGATCTAGGTCACGACAGAACGACCCACGATTTTCTCCGTTGCTCAACACCGTCGTCGCCGCTGCCCGCGCACGTTGGTCGTCGACTTCCGCGCCATGTGAGCACAGCAGCAACAACGCCCGTGTCCCCCTCCCCATTGCTCGAAACGCGCATGTCTGCTTCGTCCGCACGATAGAACGCCCGACGATTGATTTATTTTGCCGTCTCCGCTTCTTAATGCCGTCGCCGCTGCTCGTCCTCTTTTGCGCCATGTGAGCACAACAGCAGCAACGCCCTCACCCCCCTTGCTCACAAGGACCGTGCCGACTTCGTCCGCTTCTGCGCCATGTGAGCACAGTAGCAATGCCCGTGCTCCCTCCACTTCCTAAAGTTTCTCGTGTCTGAATCAAGTTCAACTGAAAGTGGGGTCTTGGATATTTCAATACTTTCTGATCTTATTCATATGGATGGTATGACTATTGACATGGCACTGCAACCGAGCATGGATAGCAAGTCCTAGTTTATGAGTATGAAACAGATGATTGTGACTTGTGAGCATTCTCTACAATCAGAGCACCAATTTTATGTTCCAGAACCTCTCTTGGATTTCCCTGAGGAGTTGTCTCATGATCCAGTTTAAAGTTCATCTGGATGGCAAACTTCTTTTTACAGGAAGTGGAGTTGAAGTGAAAGATTTGTTTATTGAGATTTAGGTAAAATTCAGTTGTTTAGCATTGTCCAAGATCCTGATGATATCCCATCGAGGAGTATATATGATTTTTTGGTTGATTTAACCTGTTAGGAAAACTTTCCAACAAAGCATAAAAAATATCTCGGTCGTGACGAGCGCACGAGCGTCCATTGATCGAGAGATCAATGGAGCGGACGACAGTTGGTCGAGCGCGCGGGCGTCCATTGATCGAGAGATCGATGGAGCGGACGACCGTTGTTCTTCAGACATCTTCCTTAGATGATGGAGACTGGTAATGACAATATTCAATTACATATCATCGAACAGGCCTCGGGAAACTATGGTTCGACCTTCTTCGAGCCTCAAAGAGACATGGGAGGCACGCCCTGAGAGCCTGCCATAGCTTCTTCTCAACAGGTCAATGAAGCAGAAACCAACAAAAAAGATGACGTAGAGCCTGAGAGGAAGCTAATTGTCTTCTCTCTCCAACTCGTGGTTCTCGAGAAGGCGACGAGTGGCCTCGGGGCACTGGGGTTCATATGGGCCTCCGTGGTCCTCCTTGGCGGCTTCGCCATCGCGCTCCGGAGGAAGGAATTTTGAACCATCATCATCATCCTGCTCATCGAGGGCGCGCACATATTCAACAGGAGCCACGAGCTCGAGTGGCAGCACTAGGCCACTTGGTCCCTGGCCGAGGCCGAGCGCTCCAACTTTCGAGCGATCAAGTCCAGCTCGCAGTTGCGCTCTCCATTCGTTGAAGTTCATGACGCGTCCGCTCTCAATCAGAGCGCCGAACTCGTCCACAATGTTCAGATGGCCGGTGAGGAAATGGCTCAGGATGCCCTCGTGTTGCGGCGGCAGCAGGCATGGCGCATGTGTGACGGCCCCCCTCACACGGCGCGNCACGGGCGTTGCCGCCGCTGCGCTCTGGTGCGGAAGTGGACGGCCAGCGTACGCGTGCACGGGTGGCGGCGGCGGCGACAGGAGCGTCGAGCAGTAGAGATATATGTTAAACCCTTTGCTGAAACATTTTGAAGAGAAAGACACAGCTATATGTTGAACCCTTTGCTGAACCGTTCGTGATGATTTTTTTGTAGTGAACCGACTATTTTTTTTTCTTTGGTTCGACCGCTTTTCCACATAACCGTAGATGGTCAATCTGACGGTTAAAAATTTAGGGGGTAGGTTGTCCCCTACTTAAGTAAGGGACAACACCATTAAACCCAAAATGCAAATGGGTGCAGAAGTTGTAACTTTAACGAAAAATAACTACCTATTTCAACATATACCATGCAAAATTGAATAAATTTTATTTATACTCTTAACATGAAGTTTGCAACATTCACTACAAGAATATCTTAAATTAGCAATGAAGAATATCATCGCTAAATCGTCACTAATTTGAGATATTTTATCGCTAAATTGTCACTAGTTATGATCATTAAAAAAAATAAACAGCATAGCGTTTAGCGGCAATCTGTCGCAAATTTCGTCATTATTAATGATAATTTTTTATCGTCGTTATTACTGTCGCTAAGCCGTCATAAATGGTTCAAAAAAAAAATAACATGTTCATTTTATTTCATCATCACTTCGTCACTAATATGTATAGTGACATATGTTTCTATTTAATTTGTCGTCGGTACAACTCAATATTCTTGTAGGCTCCATTTGGCTGCCTGTTCATAAAATATTTTTTTTAATCCATCATTTAGTCCAATACTCCTAATCCAGCGGGAATAGTCTTATTCTTACATGAAGGAAGACTAACTTAGTCTCAACTCTTCTTCTTCTTTCTACAATTAATGTGGTGGAGTCCACAAAATACAAATATGATTGTTTGATTAAAAAAAAAGATAATTTTGATCTTATTCTTCAACCAAACAATCCGTAGTTATTTGAATTTTGATAGATATGCTTAGAAGATGTGATACCTTATTGTTTGTTCTTTTTCAACTATGGGATTTCCAAACTTGATTTATATTCGAAAAATGGTTGCATTATAAACCCTGGGATTATATGTATCAACATTGTATGGATATCATATTTGTGGTAGATCAGTGTGGCCGGGGTTGCTAATTTGTGAGCCCTTACAACAAGAGCAGAATAATTATAATATTATGATAGATTCGGTTCCTGAACACCTCAAGATTAGGATGAAAGGGCATCTCGCAAGCTACATGCACATGTGGTAGGTTGATGCTGCGTGCATATAAACGCATTAAAGCCAAAGTTAAATATGTGCTTATCAAATTCGAAATCTCCTAAATTAAAAATGCATGTCCCTCAACCACTCCAAGCCATTTCTGCGCTCATCTTCTTAGGAATATTTTAAAAATCTATAATTTTTTTCCTCAAGGAGGTTGATAACTTTTGAAAAGGATAATTTTCTTACATTGCTCAAGGGATAGTTTTCATGTATAGATTATATTATCTCACTTTTCCTTTAACATTTTTTTCTTGCATAGTTAATCCTCCAACTTTAATCATAATACCTCACTTTTTCTCTAATATTTTTTTTGCATTATTATTTTTTCAATTTTGTGTCTTTTGCTCTTGTTGGCTTGGTACTTTTCTTTTATTTTGTTGGCGCGGATGCGTCTATGTAGACATTTATTATTATTATTATTATTATTATTATTATTATTATTATTATTATTATTATTATTATTAATAAATAGGCCATAATGATCGCGCGTCACATTAATGGTGTATTTGGGATAGACATCAGAAGAAAAACTAATATTGTTTGATGTGACGTGAATTTGATATGACATATTTTTATAATAATGATGATAAAATGTCTATATGGGCTCATTCAGGTAACAAAATTAAAGACAATTTACTAAGGAACGAATCAAATAAAATACACGAAGTTGAATAATTAATGGCGCAAGAAAAAAAAGTTAGAGGATAAAAAAAATATTGAGATTGACTAATGACTATACTTGAAATTACCCTTTGTTAAAGTAAACAATTCCATATTGATAAACATTTAGATTTTTCTTATGAAAATATCATGTGGTAGGCTGATTAATTTTCACTTGATCCTAGTCCCTTCAATATCTTTTTACGATAGAAATGAGCTAAATCTACACAATATTAAAATGGTCCTCTTAGATATAGGATCGGAAATTATATTTAAACTAAAAAATATTAGTTTTTTGCTAATTTATATTTATGATAATATTAAATAAAATTTATTTTATAAGATGATGAGAATAGTTTTTTTAGCATTATTTGGGTAAAACTTATTCAAATTGTTGCAAAACTTTAGATCTAAATATGTAAGTTTAAAATTTTTTTATTAATCAATTTGACCCTATCAGCTGGTTTCCCTTTTTTTATATTTCTTTGAGTTATGAAATGGCTATTTTACCATTTCATTAAAAACTATTGTAAAAAAAATTGGGGCCACAAGGCAAACTTTAATGATATAAAAATAGAAATATTGATTTTTTTATTGATTGAACTTTTAAAATTATTGGGGCACTTTTTAGTTTAAGCATGTTCTCGAGAAAATTCGAAAATTAATTTTCTCTTTTAATATTTCACGTGTTGAACTTTGAAGTAGATCAAAATTCTAAATGACTCGTACGTGAAAAATAATATTAATAATATAATATAAAAATATTACTTTTTTATAAGTTAAATTTTTTATGATTGTATAATAAGTTTAATTTAATATGATATTAGTGTAATAAAAATTTAATTTAAATATCGACGAAATTCATATTAAACTTATTTTTTTTTCTTTAGTGTTTCGTATATTGGAACTAAAATAAAGTTGTTACAAAGTTTTTTATCGACTGAATTTTTTAAAATTATTGATAACATGCTTAATTTTTTTAGAAGATAATAAAAAAAATTAGTAAGACATATTATAATATTAATTTAGTGAGATTCCATCGAGCTCTTTGGATGTTTTTTTAAATTTAAAAAAAAACATCTTACTTTTTATCCAATGTAAAAAAAAACCTAGTCGAAAATATCTTTTAGATATTTCATTTTGTAGGTTATTTTCATTACATCCTACTTAAAATTTTCTTTTGCCTTTAATTGGTACTCCATTTTTTTCTCCATTTTCTCAGCCTTTTTTGTTTCTAAGTTCCGGGAAAATTGCTTTATTTTCTTGCTTCTTGTCGGCAATTTGTAATTAAAATTAGCGGCACATGCCGTGCATAAAAATATATTGTTTTTAGTTTGTCAAGAAACTGAAGCTACAGACAAAAAGAAAATAACTCATACAAATTTTATCTTGTTTTTATATTAATTACTATTTTTTTAATTTCACATTTTTGAAACCTCGTTGATGAAAATTGATGCATATAAAAAGCACGGGCGGACCCACATATATTTCGAGGGTCCGATCTTCCCCAACTTTTCGATGTATAAAATATATATATATATACTAATAATTATAGTCAATAAATTAAATAAATATTAATAAATTAACATTGATATAGTGAATAAATTGTTTTGACTAATATCTAGAGATTTAAAGTTTAAATATTGACTTAAAAAAATTGATGTACGATAAAACAATGAAACTTGAAACTTGACAATTTTCAACGATTTTTTTTGTGTTTCCCATTTATTTTGGTAAGTTTTTGTGTTTCATATTTGTTTATGTAATCATATGTATTAATAGTAAACCAAAGAATATGTATTAAATACATGAAAAATCATTTATTTCCTTAATTAATCGTCTCTTTATCTGATTCACGAATCTCACGAGACTCATTTATTGTTTTTATTTATGACCATGAGGAAAAGATGGAGTAATTTTTTCTTAACTTTGCCCCCAATTCATATGGGCCCTAACTTCACTAGCAATAAATTCCTTTTCGAACTTATACTTTATGATAAAATAATTCTCTGATTCGATAATAATAAATTTTATATTATTTTGCTGATTTGAATATCAGGTGATAACCTATAATGTTTATTAAAAATTTAAATATATTAACATATGAACATATTTAAAAGAATTTAAGAAAAGGGTCGGCCCCCTCTTTTCTCGTCTTATCTTCCAGACGAAGATAAAGTTGGAGAATCAATTGTGAAAATTATTTTTAAAAAAGTATGAGCAAAATATTAATTTAAAGAGAGAAAAGTATAAAATATGGGAAATTTAAAGTTCATTTGTTTCGACGTTTTTTTTTAATTAATTTTCATCAACTTACTGAAAGGATCATGGATTAAATTTTGAGAAAATACTTATTTTTTCCAAATGAAAAAGTATTTTCTTTCCCAAAGTCTTTCTGTATATTCCACAATAATATTTTCTTTCGTATTTGATTAACTACTTTTTAAGAATTTGCTTTTCTAAAGTTAACTTTTTTATGTATTTATTTTCATTGAAACAAGTCGAGTTTAAACAATTATAAATTCAATTTCATAAAAATGTTTATGTTTTCTGTTTTTCTATTTTCACCAACTTAGCTAATTGTTGTTTTATAATAAAAAGGATCTACCTTGTGATCAATTAAACCTCAAATGGTGATGTTGACGGCAAAAACCAATTAAAAAAAATTCTAATGTTATTAAACGATAAAAATAGCATTAAATATTTGGGAAAAGAAATTAGTTAAGCTCTATATTTTTGATAAATTTACTGAACCTCCACGCAAATTAATTTTGTCACGCATAGACTTTATTTCGAAATTTAAGTGAGAATATCATCTCATCTATTGATACATAAATCCATCATTTTAATATGAATTATATTGAAATTTCTCATTAAATATAGATCCAATAATGACCAATTATATCAACACAATAAATTGAATGCATTGACCCTTTGATTTCATCAATAACTTAAATGGAATTAACCAGCACCACATCCTTATTAATCACCAATAAATATCACATAACAATTTACAATTTTAACCTTATATTATTCCTTCGGCTAAGAACGTATCTCAACATTATCCTAAGACCCAAATTAAACATATCAAACTTTAAATAATACTAGTACATCAGAAAAGCGTGTATCACATTTGTGTTGCAGCACGTAAATTATCCTATTAAATTTTATTCAAAAATTAATATTTTATTTATTAATTATAATATATATTTTTATACACGAGTTTGATATTAAATTTTTATTTAGTATATCATATTTTTATTTTTACTTATATTTCTACTGTTGAATGAAGAAATAATAAAATAAAAACTAATAATTTAACTTTGAAATGATGGAATAAAATCCAATGACTAGATTATTTTAAAAATAAGAATATAGTTGATATTTAAATATTAATGTAGTGTGATACAAAATGTGCTATACATAATTTTTTTTTCTCATTTATTAATATTCACATAACGCCATCAATCAAAGAAGTCCAAATCGAGGGGCATTTTTGTCATTGACGACATCGTCCAGCTTTTTGTCCAGCAATTTTGTCTCATTCCATATGAAATGACAACTGGCCGTACCGCCACGTGTCGGTGGTGGCCCCGGTTTTGCAAGTCCAAATTTGGTTTTGCCGCGCGCTATCGGGTCAAAAATCCGAGCCTCATAGGTTCCGACTCCGAGCCGTAGCTTCGGATTTAGTAGCCATTTTGTTGTTTTAATAGCAGCGATCACAATAATAGTAATCAACTCCGCTCCCTCTACCCATTATTTTTTGATCAGCAGATCGATCACGAGACGTAAAGGTGCGATTTTGACGCATTCGATCCGAAGCACCTGCCCCGGCGGTGCCCACCGTGGCGTTCGAAGCCGAAGGAGGCGCTTGTTCTGTCGGGCAGTCGCGTGCCGAGTCCGCCGCCAGCGGGTGAGCGCGTCGTGGGGCTGCAAGCAGAGACCCTTAGACAGGTCGGCGTTGGGGTCTCTCCGAAGGATTTGGGGTTTCGTTTTGTGTTCTCGCGGAAAGATTCGATCTTGGCGTTCTTTTCGGTGTCGTCAGTGAGCCATCTGTTGGAATTGTTCTACCGCCGCCGGAGCGGAGAGATCCAAGCGCTGCGAGGGTCATCTTCGTTTTTTGCTGGTCGCCGTGTTCTGTTGGCTTGTAGGAGGCGAGTTTGGTACGTTACGAGGCACTCTTCTCGTGTTTTCTTTCTGTTAGAGAAGCGTCGTCGCCTGGGGTTGGTGCGTACCATGTGGCGTCTCTACCAGTTCTTTTTATTTTTTTTCCTTCTTCTCGTTTGGTTTTTTCGAAGCAAAAATTGGTATGTTTCGCCGCATGTATACGTCTTTCAACAATGTCCAGAAAAATAATGGCGAGAAAAAAAATATTTTTTTTGTTCAAATTCATCTGATTTAGATTGAATGCTCAGTTTTCTCATGTTCGTTCCCTACATAATTTTTACAGTGAAAGCTACGGCTTTGTTTCGGCAGTTACTTTGGGATTCAATGCTGCAGCTCTTAAATGAGGGGTTTCCACTGATGGATGATGGGTGCGGAGACTGGTTGCTGGACAGCTTTGTGAACTAGAAGAAATAAGTGGATAAAATAGCGTGAAAGGTGTTCTTCACAAAAGAGGACAATTTATCTGTTTGGGACATTGTTGGTTCAGGATCCTTAATTGTTTGATTGGGGGTGCCTGTGATGGAGAAGGGCGAGACATCACCATCCTCTTCTTCTTCTTCGTCCTTACAGTTGGATCCTTTGTTGCGAGATTTGTCAGAGAAGAAGCTGAGTTTCAAGAGGAATGTTGTTTCTTTGGCGGCCGAGCTGAAAGATGCCCGGAAACGGCTGGCTATGCGGGAACAATCTTTTGAGAAAGAGAGCAACACGAGAAAGGTTGGTTTAATGCCCTTGGGTGAACAAATTTGTATCCCTATTTGGTGCTTTGATCTGCATCTAGCAAAAGAAGTAAATTCTGTGCTGGGCTGATTTTAACAGGTGTTGGAAACAAAGGCCATGAGCATGGAGGAAGAGATAAGTAGGCTTCAGAAATGCTTGCAAGAGAAGGATGATGAGATTCAGACATCTGCTTGTGATAGTCAACAGGTTTGGATTTTTGAATTGGGGTATTCTCCAGAAATTCTATAGATAAGCCTTTACTTTTCTTTTCGTCTTTTTATCGCCTGACTTCCATAAAAAGTTTCTTGAACTACCATCGGTTTGCATATGCAAGAAAAAAAGTATTTTCAATGCATCCGAGTCCCACTACATATGAACTTCTGTACCTCTTTAGTATCATTCTAATGAAAAATTGTAGTTCTTTCGATTTTGTTACCTAAGATAAGCAAACTAATTGACTTGACCTGGTTGATTCAGTGTCCCTTAGTTGGTTGTACAACTTCTATAAATATTAGCTTTACTTTCCACCTATGTAAGCCTCTTTTTCAGCAAAAAAAAACTTAAGATAGTTACTTATGGATATGCAGTATCAGAAGGACTTGGAGGATTTGAGATATCAGCTTGCAGAAACCCAAGCCACTGCAGAAGCTAGTGTTGAATTTGCTCGGTCAACCGAACTTCAACGCATAAGTTTATTGAGAGAATTAGAGGAGAGAAACAGTTCGCTGGAGGAACATGATATCCGTGTAAGTAGGTTAACAGAACAGCTAGATCTCCTGCAGAATGATATACATACTATGGAACATGCTAGAGAACTCTCACAACAGCAATTGAGGGATGAGGTAATCAGAATAGAGAAGGAGATAATGCATGCAGTTGAAATAGCTGGAGTAAACCAAGATTGTGAGTTGAGGAAGATTTTGGCAGATGTTTCACCAAAGAGTTTTGAGAATATTCATAAGGTTTTGAAGACTAAAGATGAAGAGATTACCAGGTTAAGGGATGAGCTCAGGATTTTGTCTGTGCACTGGAAAAGTAAGACCGAGCATTTTGAATCACAGGTCAGTTTGCAATCTTTTGGTTGAATTTTTTTGTTAGAAAGTTATGGGAGGATAATTTATAGTTAATGTTAGTATGTTCTATCTTAAAACAGCTTGATAAGCATCGAAGGGCTGATCAGGAATTGAAGAAGAGAGTACTGAAGCTTGACTTCTGTCTCCAAGATACACGGTCCCAGATGCGGAAGTTGCAAAGGGTATTTTATCTTTGCAGACGATATTCTTTTCATCTATGACTGTAATGCATATTTGTGTTAAACTATGCTCCCAGGAAGCACTTTAGCTGTTAACTGAGGTGGATGAATACTATCTGTAATTTGAGCCTCTTCAAATGACTAATTTTTTATTTCATGACATTCTAGTTTTTCTTTTATTTGCCCTTGGCCTGATAGAGTTCAAGAAAATATGATAAATAACATAAAAGGTCATCTCTAATCTAGTCTTAGATTCTATCATGATATCATCTCAAAATCTATTTTCTTTCACCTTTCTAAACTTGAAAGAAAATGAACCTTTCTCCTTTTACTATTGACGAATAATAAATCAAAAGGGATATCTTACTCAAAGTTGCATTTGTATTTCTCAAGAACTTTATGTTCTTTCCTCTAAACTAAATTTTAATTAGGGGATTATGACATGTGCAATTGGTAAGACAGTTGATACTGGCCAAGTAGAACTTTCATTCAGGCTTAGTTTCACCAGTGACAACCTCAAATGATGACATTTCTTTGGATCTTGCTTAATTTAAGGCACATATCTAAGAACTAGTTAATATATGTAAGCAAGCCTACACATGTTTCTTGTAACTGTTTTGAACTGATGTTTTTTATCACTTACAGATGGGAGATAAACAAGAGAAGACACTAAAAGAGCTAAGAGATCAGTTGGCTATGAGGCAGAACTCATGTGCCAGCTGCAAGGACAAGCAGAATTTCTGGGAGAGCTCAGGATTCAAGATTGTTGTTTCCATGTCTATGCTAGTCTTGGTAGCTTTAACAAAGAGGTAATCACCTTCCATGGTGGATTATCTCCTGTAAAGAATGAGGTTTAGGGTTCTTACAAGTTGGTCCTCTATATGGACATTAGAACTAGTTTAGTTGTAAAAGTTCAACAAAGTTTTGGCACAGCAAATGCCTTCCTGATTATTAAGTTGTGAAGGCCTTCTTAGTTAAATCATCTATCATGTAGCAAATTTGATTACCGCAATAAGTTCTTGAGTTCCTCTCTGGAAGTTGGACACGCCCAGGTTCTCAATGCTTGTTTGATGATTGAAACGTCTGGGTTCTATGTTCTACTGAATCCTATTTCAGTATTTCAGGAAGTGCAAGTAATATTCTGAACCACGGTAGCAACCATATTAAACTGCTGGAACAAAAAAAATGGTGGTTATGGTATGTACCGATGAACACGGTGGTAGGCCTGTGTTGGATTGTCAGGTGGATGAACCAAACCTTCATGATCAAACAGCAGCAAGTCATGAGATCTACATGTCAATTGTTCATTATGGTTCATTGCCCTATTCTTTTATACAAACAAGTATATCTTTGTTTCAGAAACATAAGAATGGAATTCCAAGCACTTGCTAGTCATGGCAACATGGGCAGCTAATAATCTGTTTGCTGAATTCTTTCAGCGTATTCTTTAACTGCAATATGTTTCAATGTCTCTGATAATTTCCCTTGTCAATTTTGTCATCAATTTGGATCCCCATCTGCAAACCTTGTGGACAGACAAATGTTTTACCGGACACTGATGAGTCTTGGCATTGGCATCAGCTGCAGGCAAAGAAAATAACTTCAAAATATTATATACATATTGAACGATTTCTAGGCACCATCGTTCTGCAACATTCTACTTTTAAATGTTACTAATTCGACTAATATTCTGATATCCAAATTAAGACAATGCAAACGTAACACTTTCTAGCATCCTTTGGCCCGTTGGATACGAGAAATCAATGTTCCTAGGTTAGGGATAAGTACGTGCAAGAATAATTTTGTTCCTTGCATTTTTTTTTTTGAAATTGGAACAAACGAGAATAAGAAATAATAAAATTAAATAAATATATTATAGTAATTATTATAAATAATAATGAACAATTATACTTAAATATATTATTTATTACTCATCATATAATACTTGCTTATATTAATATATTGAAAATATATTAAATAAATATAATATATAATGTATTATAAATACAATGTAAATTGGAATTTAAACAAATTAAATAATAAAAAATATTAAAGAATAATTTTGAAACAATTGTTAATTATATGTTTTTGGAAACTTATAATGAGAATATACAATTAATTAATATTAATATATAAATAAATGTTTTTCTTATTTAACTGTTAAAACATAAAAAAATAGAAGAACAATAATTGGGTTCATGCGGTAAGTAGGAATTCAATAACCTCATTATTTCATAATCTAATACACTAGATAACCACCCACCAGACTGACTTTTATTTTTTATCTCTTTTCTTAACACTGTTTTAGAGATGTTTCGACTTTCGACCATTTGGTTGGGAACGAGAAACTTTGTTCTCACCCTTAAGCCTGTACCAAACAGGCCTTTTAAGAACTATACTGTTCTTTTAATAGAGTGATAAAGCAATAACCATATGTTTGGTTGCAGAATAAATAAAAGAATATTTCACTATTCTCATAATATGGCAAAACATCAAATAGAGTAAAAATAATTTGGTCTAAGATTGTTAAGTTCAAGTTTCTACTTAAATTCATTTTAAGAGTAGATTCATGCGTAAGTCTATGTAAATATTTAAAATTTAGATATAATATTAAATTAATAATAATAAATGTGAAAATGATATTAAATATAATAGTGAATATTTGAAAAGACTAAAATTACATAATAAATCAATAAATCAAATGTTAGTCTTATCACAAGTTCATAAAATGTTCAATAATCATAATTCATCCTAAACTTAGCAAGTTCTAAAATACATAAAGATTCAAATAAACTCTAGTAAACTTGTATAATAAACTCATAAATTTTATTTACTAATAAATAAATGTATAAAATAATTACCATATCTTTTATATGATAGTTTTCCTATTGAGGATTATCATTTTGTTGTCATGGACATAATTTCCATACAAAATAAAATATTGCATACTTATAATATATTGTTCATAATGTTTTAATTTTATTTAAGTATTATGGTCCAAAGAATGAATAATAAAGAAAAAATATTAGCAAGTTAATGTTGATAAATTACTTCAATAATATTATATTATTGTAACTATTTTTTCTATCATTAAAATTTATTGCAATATCATAGTTTACGATTTTTTAATATGATTATAATTTAGAAAAAAATTACAGTGAAAAAGAATAAAAGAGAAAAACTAAATGTAAAAAAGTAGACAATTAAAAATGCGAACAAAAAACTTGACAATAGTTGGAGTTGAACCCCATCTTGACAACATCCAAATCAAATCGCTAAACACTCATAATTGTGAACATATCTGTATGAATTTTAACGAGTTGAAATGTTTCTAGGATCAATTTCACTCCTATTTTCGATTTTAGATCGGATCAACTTATTTTGGGGCTATAGAAATATGAAAAAATTAAACTTTTAAATATTGAAATTAGTTTTCGACAATCTTAATTTGATTAACACCTTGATTTTCTGTAATCACCTAAAAGTAATGATCGAAACCACTAATTTTATCCTTGAAAGAGAAATAAGTCTATTATCTAAATGGATGGAATACTCATATTCTATGTCTTTTCACCCTATGAAACATATTTTATTTTTCTTTTTTTCACTACATATTATTTATATTTTTTTATAATATTTAACATAATGATCAGTGTCAATTGTTTATAATTAACTTTACGCATTAAAGATTATATTTTAATTTTTTGTATCCAATTCGAGCCAATTACAAGATAAAATAAGAATATATCTATTTTTTTGAAATATGTACAATAACATCATATTTTAGTGTTTTTATTTCGTTCAAATTTATTCTTTAACTAAATGAGCCCTAACAATAGGGTAAAATGATTCTGACGGAGTGATTTGTTATAGAAAAATCACTTGACATTTGTTGGATGATATTTAGCAATGTTATTAAAACTGGACCGGACCGGCCGGTTCGACCGGTTCAACGACGAACCGGCCTGTGATCCGGTCCGGTTTTGCTCTAAAAACGGATTAGCTTCCGACCGGCCAAAAACCGGATCGAACCGGGAAAACCGGCGAACCGGTGAACCGGTTAAAAAAACCGGTTCAAAGGCAAATTTGAAAAAAAACCAAATTGAAAATGAAAATCAATTACAAAAAAGGAAGGAACTTTTTTATAAAAGGAAAGTAATTGAAACCAATTAAAAAGATAAAATTGGAAATAAGATAAATGAATAATAATGAACAATTAATAATAATAATCTATCAATCACCATTATTTTGAATAAGCAATAATATTCTAAACATACAATAAATAGTATTTCATATTATATCTAATAATTAGTAGGTATTATTATATTTTTATAACTTATATAATACTAGTTGTACTCTATATATATTATAAATTATCAAAATAATATTATTTTAATAAAATCCGGTTCAATCCGATTGAACCCGGTTGAACCGATCCAACCGCGACCCAGTTGGACGTCCGGTTCCCGGTTATGAAAACATTGATACTTAGTAAAAAAATCTATCATTTTTCTCGTGGCATTAGTTTTTTTTTGTTATGATAATATTAAGTAATATTTTATTCTATAAACCAACAAGAACAACATGTTTTACAATTTGAGATCACAATTTGTACCTCATATTATTTTTGATAATCTATATCTAGATAATTTATATTTTAAATGATACTTCTATACAAAATAATATGTTTATATAATATTAAGTCGGTCTCCTTGGGTGATTTTGCTAAATATAAAAAAATCGACCAAACAAAGAAAATCTATTTTTTTATGTCAAGTCGAATCATTTTTTTTTAGTTTTTTTTTCTTACACCCCCTAATAAACGTTCATCTTACATCCCTTTATTTTAGAAAAATGTCATATGCCAATTGATGCAGTGACAGCAGACTACATCCAAATGTTTAAATGGTGAAGAGTCATCCAGACCCTCTTTACATGCTGATCGGAACAAGAAGGGGCCACCTGAAATCTGGCAGCCTGCCGACGTCGTCCGGAAGTACGAAAAATGACATGAGTTTTAGGTGCCAAATAGCTTCAGATGACACCCACTAAATACTTGTAATAATATTTTGTCTCACCCCACCATTGTCATTGTCCCCCTGTGCCTTTTAGGTACAAATTCATCACTGATGATTAAACTAATGTTTGATTACTTCATCATAAATCTCTGCATGCAAATTGAGGAGGTATCGAATTGATGACTTCGCTTAAGTGACAATTGGTAGGAATAGAGCGTTTCCCTCACAATAATCTTTATAGATTACTGATAATCTGAAGTTAAAATTACCTGGGCCCACCACATTACCCTGTTTACTTATTTTAACTTCATAGGCAATCTGGATTGTCTAACAATGCAGATAGCCTATGAAGTAGTAATTCACATTATCTATGGAGGGGTGTCTATCCAAATTATCACCCAGGTGACAATCTTATTTATATTAGTTTCACTCTTTGCCCTTTTAAATCTTTTATAAATAAAACATAACACAATAATAAATTATCATATAATAATAACAATAACACAAATAATAATAATAATAATTTATTATTATTATATTAATGACCATAATAAATATTATTTAAATAATATTATATTATTATGATCATATTATGAATTAAAATATAGCACTAATTGTTAATTTATAAGTATTATTAATTAGACTAATTTTTTTAAATTATTATTATTAATTATAAAGATTATTTTATTATTATTTTAATTTGAAGGGTATTAATTACTTAAATTCATTA
>LTAE01003724.1:0-19022 GCA_001647135.1 Pontederia paniculata
GGTCGATGCCGAAGGAGTTCCAAGTACCTGTAGAAGAAGACTCGAGAGGATGGACGAACACAAAGATGAGTTGGCCGGAGAACAAATAAGTCTGCTAATTTTATTCTTCCGTTTCCGGGTTTTAGTTTTGATATTTTTCAATGAATGCTTCACTTCTCTCTCGTTCTCTATTTATACTCTTCTTTCTTTTTACAAAAAACTCTTCTCTTACAAAATAAAATCTTCCAAATGTTTCGGCCTCTTCCTTTCCCTTTTGCTTCCTTTTTCTCTGACTCTTCTGATGTTTTCTTGCTGCTTATTTTCCGTGATTTTCATTGCTTCTTCTGCTTCTTCTCTTGCCTCTGCTGCTTCTGTTGCAACTGTGATTTCCACTGCTTCTTCTGCTTCTCTCGCTTCTGCTGCTTCTATTGCTACTGTTTCTGTTTCTGTTGCTACTGCTTCTGCTTCACTCAAGTTTTCCATTTCTTCCTCTACTACTTCTTCTATTTCTGTTGCTATTCTGACTTCCTCCTCCAACTCTGCTTCTTTTTCTTGTTCAGACATAACATAGTTCGGCTGTCGTTTGACACTTAGGCGTCGTGTCCGTCCCTCTTTGCTTGATGTTATGATGTAGGGTTCAAATTAATACCATTTTTTTAAGGTTGGAAAGTTTATTTAGTAATTTGTAGGTTGGATGTGAATTCAACTTTGCCTGTCCATCATCAAATTTGACATTTCAAAATAAATTTTGAAAATTTAATAATAATCGAATTCCACAATCTGAAATTATCGCTAAAATTTTACTTAATGAAATAGTTTAGATTCCTTTTTTTCAGTTTCTTTTTTGTTAATTTGCTCCAGGCTTTACCACGTGGGTTGGGTTCTCTATTTTTTTCTCATCTACGAACCCTCGTCACTGATTTTAATGATTATATTTGTATGAGTTCAATATAGGTGCTCCCTAGTTAAATAAGGAGATGCTATCTACATCTTCAATCGTAGGATATTAAATTTACGATGAAGATTAAATTTTCTTTTTCCTATTTTTTTCTCTCTTCTATTTTTTTTTCTCTCTCCTAAATCTATCCACCATATATTAAAGATCCTACGGTTCAAAATGTAGGGAGCATGATGTTCTCTATTTAACTAGGAAGCACCTCTATTTTTTCTTATTTGTATAGTCCTTTTATTGTTATATTCATTTTT
Source organism: Pontederia paniculata (assembly GCA_001647135.1). Classification (NCBI taxonomy): domain Eukaryota; kingdom Viridiplantae; phylum Streptophyta; class Magnoliopsida; order Commelinales; family Pontederiaceae; genus Pontederia; species Pontederia paniculata. Next base: position 1,186 of record LTAE01003724.1, read on the forward strand.
TTGTCCATATACATTTCGTGAGCGTTCTCTTTCTTACACAACAACGTCACATCAGCCCATACAAAATTAAAATTAAAATCCAAATAATATTAGTTCACAATGCACATATATTATCAAATATTTTGAATTATTAAATTTAAATTACTAATTAAATCAAATCAATAAATAGTCAACATTTTATGTGTAATATTGATAAGAAATGGAAAAAATGAGGGTGGTGCCACCTTAGACTGAGGGAGCACCAACCCCATTTTTTTATTTTTTCATATATTTTTTTTGTTTTTATATCAATTTTATTAATTTAAGGAATGTGCTCACTAGTCTTTGTATCTCAATGATTTAATTTATTTTAAAGAAGAAATATAGTGCTTGAACCCACGACTATTAGGAAGAACCTTTCTTAAATCGTATTGTATTATATGTAATTTTTTTATTTTTCCTCTCGTTTTTAACGTGTCATTTGTTATAATGTGTGACTATTATGGTCATTAAGTCGATGATAGTTACAAGGGTAAGAGATCATTATGGTCATGATGACATGTGTAACAATCGATATCGATAACTATAAGAGGTGTGATGAGGGACGGAGGGTGGTAGACACACGTGCCAGAATAGCTCTCTGTTGAGCATGAATGAAGATACCTCCGGATGATCCCCAAATATTCATCCAATTTTTTATTTCATTAGTATCAGAGCGTCGTTAGCTTTCCTCGGCTTGGCCGTCCGAGCTCGATCATTGGCATTCTCCTACAGCATCTGCATCCGGGCGCCCCGGCCAGACACGAAGTCCCTCCCTCATCGCTCCTAACCGATGTGCCATCGACGAGTAATCGATCTGCTTCGAATAACGCCCGTCACTCATCAGGCGTATACGTTATCATGTCACTTCTACATGTAAAAAAAAGAGAATACTAGCAACTCCTAATAGTTTTGCTAAATAAACTCTTTGATGATGATCTGAATTATCGAATTCAATTTCGATGATCTATGACCAAATTGAAAATTTAAAATTAATTTATTAAAAATTATCGTGGATAATTAAAATCAAATTTGATACTTCATACTATCGAGCCTACTCAGTGAAATCATCCCTTCTCTCATTCTAATAAGATAGCGAAAGTTGGGTATAACAAACTTAATATATATAATATTTTATGAGGACAGCTGCCCACTCTCCCTTATATATTCAAATAGATTTGTGAGTATGAGCCTATAAATATAAACTCACATTACCATATTTATATATAATATGAGAAAAAGTGGGTTGTGCAGCACAAATATTTTACTCTGTGTGTGTTAAAGGGCGACTTATGTAGAAGAGAAAAGTTAGAAGATCATTTATAAAAAAAGGTACATCTATTCTATTTTCATTATAAACGACTCATGAGCCTAATAAATAATAAGAAGAAGAAATAGAAATAAAAAGATACAACAGATTTTAAACTCTTTGATTTACAAAAAAAATATTAATGCGTGTATAACCTTGTTCTCAAACTAAAGTCATGTTAATTTTATGGAACTGTTTACTTTCTGATGCATAATTAATGGTATATTTTATGTCAAAATTTTTTTTCTTTTCGATTGTCACCATAGCATTCGGGACTCGCTCGCCTAGTTATATTGGATGAAATCCTCAACAATTTTTTTTTATATTTGCATGAACTTGAATTTGAGATATGCTTAAATGAGAAAAAAATTACTTAACACTTTACCTCAAACTAAAAATATTTAAAACATTAAAAGAACACAGAGTAATCTAATACGTTATATTTTCCTCCTCGTTATATGAATATGCTTCTTAAAGGAATCATATGTTATTAAGTCAATTAATATTAAGTATTATTGGATTATATTTGGGCAAGATTTTATAACAAAATTTATCCTATAATATCAACGCATTAATTGTAATATTCCAGGAAAACCAAAAAATAAAAGAAAGAAAATAAAATGAAAGTTAAAATGAAATAAATCATGGTGGGACCCATATAAGTAAATAGATGCCACCTATAACCATGAAGCTTGGAAAGTTACGTTGGATCATTTAATATAAAATCTTCGACAAAATATATTAATTGAAAGTTTAGAAAGATCTAAGGCATTAATTAATCCTCAATGATTAGGATCCATTCTCTAAGATATATAAGGCTTAGGGTTCAATTTGTGCCTTCATTAGGTGCACAATCTTCTTTTATCTTCAAGTGGCGGCTCCTCCTATCACTACAAGAAAATGAGTTATTTACAAAGAGTTTTGTAGTCATTGCATGTTATCATCTGGTCGTTGATAGTCATTTACGATAAGAAAATTTTGGTCGTGACTCTTCGTTATAAGTTCTGTCGCTAAAAGTCATTAACGACCAGATTTAAAAAATAGTCGCTGATTCGTTTTAGGGACCAACTTATTTCTTTTCACTAAAATATTCATAGGGACTAGAAAATTGGTCCCTTATATAAATTATAAGGACCAATGAGATAGTCGTCCCAAGATACTTAGAGACTTATATACTATTCGTTAATGAAAATATTTAATTATTAGTTTGCCTCATCGCAAAAGTCATTAAGGACTAGTTTTATATTTTTTATATACATTTTTTTCATTTAAGGGCAAATACCATATTTTTAATTTCACATTTTAAAAAATATTAAATTTTATATTTTTTTATAATCCATACAATAAACATAAGAAACAACTTAAATATAATTGCACAAATAACATTAGCAATAAAGTTCATTCACGTTAACATTAAAATTCAACATTCACATAACATTCAAATCAAAATAAAAATAAGACTTGCACATTTTTGTTGGCCAACTTTTTCTTTCATTCGTCTTCTATTGCATTCCAAGTCCACACCTATAATCAAAACATAAGTTAATATTTTTAAAATAAGTTTATATGAACAAATATTAGTATACTAAAAGATATAAACACTTAAGATATGAACAAAAAAATTATACCTATGAAAGCCGTTATAGGCTTCCTAACTTCATTCCCCAAGTGGTTGCTCACCAGCCTGTGGTGTTGTTGGATTTTGGGTGTTTGATTATTGACTATGCATGAATTGCATCAGTTGTTGTAGTTGACCTTCCATAGAAGTAACACGTTCCTTTAGGTACATATTTTTCTCAATAGTAGTGCATATCTTCTCCAACAATTCATTTTTTGAAGAATCAGTTCCTTTCATTTTTTTTGTCGTGATTCCACCACCAAAGTCAATTACATGACACATTTTTAGGTCCAAAACAACACTCTACTATTTTTAATGGAGGAAGTGTATGTTCAACTTGCACAATCTATTGAATTTCAGCCTAAAAAATATGTCAAAGATAACAATTATATTAATCCACATTTTCACACAAACTAAATGAAAAACTTGTATCAAACATACATATCTTTCAATAGTCTCAGGATCAACAAGCTTATTATCTTTTTTGCAAGTCTCGAATAATATAGTTGCAACATCTAGAGGATTACCATATTTACCTCCCTACACATAAAAATTAAGATATCATTAAGAAATGATCTTCAAAAGAAAAAAAAAAATGTTATCATTTTCAAATTAATACTTGTTGATATATGAGTTCTCTAAAAGACTTGCTACCAACACGGTGTGGCATGGTTAATTTTGCTCTATTTTTTGTATTCCTTTCACTTGCTTCCTAGTGTTGATATGCATAATAATGTTAAAAAAATATGGTTATCATAAAAAAATTCAAGAGATGCAAATTCTTATCATGATACATTAATAATCAAATCTTAAAAATTTTGCTATTGAAATGTTCTTTAACAAGTCATTTCCAATCTCCCTTGTACACTCCATCAGGCATATGATTCAAAACATCTTGAAATTTTTTACTTTTAACATATTTGTAGTGCAGGACTCCTTTCCTTTTTTGACATAACTCTTTCATATGCTTTAAGACATCCTCACGATGAATATGCATGTCATCACTTTCAAACTTTTCCTATAAAATGTATTAATACAATTAGAAATTTTGAAATGCAACACAAAAAAATGAATATAAAATAGAAAATATATTACCACAAGTGCATCCCATATGTGTTCTTTCTTTTCCTCTGTAATTTTCTTCCATGCATGTACCCTAAGTGGGCATATCCTCCTATCACAAACTAACATACCCAAGTGTCTTGAGAAATATTCATGATTTTCACCAACAACTCGATTGTTATAAAAGATAATATTCATCTTTTTTCCAACAAGTCCGGCAACTTGTTTGCACTTATTCCTTCCACGTACTTTCTTTTCGTTTTGACCATCGTCACCTATAAAAAGTATATTATAGAAATAAATAATAGTATATAAATTAATTAAAAAATAGTTAAATTGTTAGATGTAGGATCACTTGACACCAAGAGGAGGGTGAATTGGTGTAATAAAATTTTAAACCGATTTCACAAAAAAATGTGCAAGCTCAAAATCGATTTATCGCAAAGCTTAAATCATAAGTCCTCAATTAAGAACAAACACAATAATGATATAAGAATGTAAGATGATAAGTAAAACAAGCAAGAGAGAAATACAAACTCAAGACACAACTCAAGTTGTTGACGAAGTTCGGCCCCAACTTGGCTTACGTCTCCGCTCCAACTTCTCGACCTCGAGATTGTTGGAGATCCACTAGCACTTCTTTTCAACTAGGGAGAAGAACCCCTTTACATCACACCGCATTTTCTCCGCTTCAAGAGGTAAGGCACACCTCTCTTCGAAGGAAACTTAATCTCACAATTTTCTTCGTTCAAGAGGCTATGTGTGAACCTCTCATACAATGGAGCTTTCAACATTTCAATAAGAACAAAAGAATATACTTTCTTACAATCTCTCTACAACAACTTCACACTCAAGAACAAGAGAGAAAAGAGAAGATTTAACAAATTGAGCTCAAGATACTTCTAAACTTGATTTACCTTTGATGTTTATGTTTCCTTTGAAATCTTAACTCATTCTAGCCCTTTGGAAGCCCTTTTATAAGTGTCTTGTGTCAATATGATCGTTGTTTTCTTCTTGGGCAAAAAAACTAGTCGTTGTAATTTTTTTCAAATATACCCCTTCACTATTTTGACCATAACTCTTCGCATAGATGTTAAAATGAGTTGATTTTTTATTCTATGGAAAGCTAACAAGATTAACTACAAATTTTGTATTCATGGCTCGCCAAATCTGATGGGAAGAAGGTCAAATATTTCGTTAAAGTTTGAACAATATTTTTTTCAAGTTAACGTCGATCGACCGACCTTGTGTTAGGTTCAATCGACTTTGATGAGTTCTTCAACCCATCTTCGTGGGTTCGACCGACTTCATGAGTTCTTCAATCGACCTTCGCTTCTGGCTTTATTTTGGATCAACCGACCTGTCCAAGGCTCGACCAACTTTGATGAGTTCTTCAACCGACCTTTGTGGGTTTGACCGACCTTTATAATGGGTTCAACCGACCTTCACTGTTTTAGTCATAACTCTTTGCACAAATATCAGATTGATGTGATTCTTATTTCTTTAGAAAAATGAGAAGATTATCTACATTTCATCTGTTCATTACCCAATGTAAATCATATGGAAAAAAATATAAAATATGAATATAAAGTTCAGTGCATATAGTTTTACCTTGAGCTTAATAGACCTTCATTGTTTGTATATAACTTTTTATGTAGATATCAAAATGAGATGATTCTTGAACATATAGAAAGCTAACAGAATTAGCTATAATCAACATATTCATGTCTCATCCTAGATCATAAGAGAACATAAATAAATATTAAGTTAAACTTTAGTGCATATAATTTGACTTTGAAGCTTTCACACACTTATCATATTTTAACATGCACATATATATTTTTCAATGTTTTTATAAGGTTTTCATCATCAAAAGAATATAAATATGATACCAGGTCTAAAGTCATTTTTCCAACAATATTCTCTTTTTGATGATGTCAAACCATTAATATGAAAAGTGCTAAGTAAAGAGATAAACTTTAATATTTGGCATGTCAATGAAATTCTCTTAACTTTCCACTCCTTTTGTATTTTAGATGCACATGCTAAGTACAATATAAGATTTATTTTCATATTTTAGCATACACTTCTCTTCCCCCTTTTGTCACATCAAAAAGATGATATTTAGTTAAAACAACAAAGAGGTACTAATGTATATCAAGTTAAAATTATCTTCATGCTTTGCATATAAAAGAGTTTTTTAAATATCATACAAATAAGCACTCATTTTCAACAATAAGTATATCAAATATTGTAACAAATATTTCAAATGAAATTATACATTCATAAGAGCATATAATATCTCTCTATTTCTTCTTTTCCTTTTGTCACATAAAAAATATTTTGAATTAACCCATTAATAGACAAAAGATACTCCCCCTTAATATATGCAAGATTTTCAACAAATGAGAGATAAGCAAGTCAAATTCATAATTTATAAGATATTATGATATAAATTTCAAGTATATATGAATATACACAAAATCTTTCAACTTTCTCCTTTGAATTTCATATTTCTTTTTAACTAGGTTAATATCATTTCACAACTTGTCTCCTTTTTAAATCATATAAAAAAATTTTGCAAATTAATTTTTGTGGTCGACAATGTTTGGATTTTCCTAAATCACATACCTTCAAATTTTTACTTCTTTTATAAGCATATGTGACTTTTATGGCTCAACATATTCTTCACTTCTTTTTACTCATGACTTCTTCCACCTCTTTCTTACTTAATCATAGTATGACTATTTGCACTCATTGATTTTATATTTTTTTTATCCTTGTTTTGTCATAAAAAATAAGACAAAATTTGATCTCCCCCTAAACTCATGCATGATTCTTGAGAATTAAATATAAAAGCTTAGCATTCTTAGACGAAACATAAAATTCAAGAAATTTCATGTCATCAAAATTTTGCATAAAGCCTTGAGATAATAATGTCATAATATTTTAAAATTAAGCCTAAATATTTTATTGTAAAATATGTAAGAAATTTTGACTATGATAATAACATGTCATACAACAAGACAACTATGTAAGTATCAAGCATAACAATTATAATTCATATAAAATATGTCTCTTCCTAACCGCGTGCATGTGTAAAATTTCATAATCATAATAACTCTTATATATTATCTTTTCAACTTGCATGATTATGATCAATTGAATATACAAATAAATTCATCAAAGATCATAGGGTGCATGTATACACAATTTCCTTATAGTATAATAAGTTGTGAACATATCGATCTAAACACTTAATGCTCATATGATAGTACAAAAGTTAATAAGCAAAATATTTTCATTAGCTTCTTATAATCATGATATTCAAAAGTATGCTTAAGAAATATCTTATAATCATGAGTATTTTAAAAATATTTTTATAACATCATGTGAGCATAAACACTATATTGACATTTCAAAGTGAATGATCAAAAGATAGTTCAATTTATAAATAAATCATTCATAGATCCATAAATATAATAATATTAAGATGAAATCAAATAAGATCATAAGTTCAATGTATTAGTATAAAAGATTAATTAAGTATACTTATAGGCTCACTTATCATGACCAAACATCATTATATCAATTTGCATAAGTAAATCATGTAGTAATCGTATGAGCTTAATTTTTTCATATCAAATAATTTTATCCAACCAGCAATGCATAAATAATTTTCAAATAATCATCAATAGACAAAAATGATTCATTTTAACACATTTGTGATTCAATCATGCAACATATGATTCAAACTTATTGAGAATGCATTAAGTTCACATTTCTTTCTTTGTCATAAAAATACTCTCACATTCATTTTCATAGATTCTAAAATATATATATATATATTAATTCTCCTAAAAAATATTCATAGAAGTGACATATCAAGATGATAGCAAAACTCTTTATATAACATCTTATCACAATATCCAATTATATATATATTTCCTATTTAGGAGATATTTAATATTTAATCTTTCAATCACCAAGGTAAAAATATCACTTGTATTTTAAAAATAAGACATAGTTTGAAGCAAGATTCATACGAAATATATATATACAAATTCAACCATTTAATCAAACAAGCTCATTTTAAAAATTAAAAGAAACTATTAAGCATTAAAGAAATCTTCTATTTATTTCTTATAATGAATATTCAATAAGTTAAAAAACTCAAGAAAAGAAGATACACATAACTTTTAAATATAAGATATTTTCAAATAGATTCATAAGATCATTTTTTTATAATGGTTTACCATATAAATATTCAAGCATGCAAGTTGTGATCATCCAAATAAAAGATCAAGATCAATATCTTGAAATTCGCATCAAGGTTCAAGCAACACAAATTTATTTGAATTTGAGTAGACTTATTATCAACCATATAAATCCAAATGGTATATTTGATAACATGTTAATATTTTCATTTCACATATAAAAAATAATACATTTTGGATTACTACAAGGATATATACAAAAATATCCATTTACACATTCAAAGCTTATATGCATAGTGAAGCAATATTCACACAATGTTACTTAAGTTTGAATAAGACAATATAATTTACATTTTAGTCTTTGTGTCCTATAACCCACATTTGTTCACACAAAACATGTAAAGATGACATTCAAATTATAATCCTTATGTGTGATAATATAATACTTTATGTGACATTGTCTAATGTCACTTATGCAATNATTTGTGATTCAATCATGCAACATATGATTCAAACTTATTGAGAATGCATTAAGTTCACATTTCTTTCTTTGTCATAAAAATACTCTCACATTCATTTTCATAGATTCTAAAATATATATATATATATTAATTCTCCTAAAAAATATTCATAGAAGTGACATATCAAGATGATAGCAAAACTCTTTATATAACATCTTATCACAATATCCAATTATATATATATTTCCTATTTAGGAGATATTTAATATTTAATCTTTCAATCACCAAGGTAAAAATATCACTTGTATTTTAAAAATAAGACATAGTTTGAAGCAAGATTCATACGAAATATATATATACAAATTCAACCATTTAATCAAACAAGCTCATTTTAAAAATTAAAAGAAACTATTAAGCATTAAAGAAATCTTCTATTTATTTCTTATAATGAATATTCAATAAGTTAAAAAACTCAAGAAAAGAAGATACACATAACTTTTAAATATAAGATATTTTCAAATAGATTCATAAGATCATTTTTTTATAATGGTTTACCATATAAATATTCAAGCATGCAAGTTGTGATCATCCAAATAAAAGATCAAGATCAATATCTTGAAATTCGCATCAAGGTTCAAGCAACACAAATTTATTTGAATTTGAGTAGACTTATTATCAACCATATAAATCCAAATGGTATATTTGATAACATGTTAATATTTTCATTTCACATATAAAAAATAATACATTTTGGATTACTACAAGGATATATACAAAAATATCCATTTACACATTCAAAGCTTATATGCATAGTGAAGCAATATTCACACAATGTTACTTAAGTTTGAATAAGACAATATAATTTACATTTTAGTCTTTGTGTCCTATAACCCACATTTGTTCACACAAAACATGTAAAGATGACATTCAAATTATAATCCTTATGTGTGATAATATAATACTTTATGTGACATTGTCTAATGTCACTTATGCAATAACTCTTTGACAACTTGAAAGCATCAAGATTTAGATCATTTTCATCCATTGTCCAAATATATTTTTCTTTCCGAATGAGAGTGAAACATACATACAGAAAGCAATCTTATTTTTTTTTGGTATTCAAACTTGTTTGGGTTCAACAAACATAGCTTTGGTTCCTTTAGGAACACATATCATCTTCATGAGAACATTCATATATTTCAAACTTTACATTCAAATGCATAATGACCATGAACACTACAATAATGACAAGTAATAGATTACTTTAAAAAATAATCGTGATCATGCTTTAATTTCAAAGTATCATAATGGCAAGCATCTAATTTGCAAGAATACATATAAGCATATCTATTTTTTCTAAAATAATCATTAGAGGGATCAAGAGATTTTTTTTCAAATTATTTTTCTTTCTAAAAAATTACTTTTGGCAATTTTGGTAGTGTTCTAACTTGTGCAACTTTTTCTTTACATAAGAAAGTTTTTGCACAATAACATTCCTTTTCAACAAATTATCACTACTAGGTTGATCATCCAAAGTATTTTAAATAGAAATATTTTTCTTTTCTAAAATCCCATGCAACTTTGAGTTTTCAATTTTTAAGTATTCATAGAAATCATGAGTATGATTAAGAGAATCAATTTTCTTTTTCATTTTTTATAGGATCTGAAATGACACCAAGAGGGGGGGTGAATTGGTGTATTAAAAATACTTTCTTCAATAATTCAAAATCATTCTTACCATACATCAAAATTTGATTTTTTTTAAGAGAAAAATACTTTTGAATAAGAGAAGTAATTTTTTTATACACATCAAAGTTGATATCAACATCATCATTATTATTTTCACTAGAAGAAGAGTTTGAGTCTACCTTATCATTTGTCATTAAGCACAATCGAAATTTGTCACTTTCTCCTTTACTTCCATCCAAAATGTCATTTTCTTCAATGTTGCTTCCTTCATATTTAGCTAATAAAGTTTGCCAAATCTCATGAGATGTGGAGCATTTCGAAATAAAGTTTAGACTTTCTATATTTAAAGCACAATAGAATGTATTTCGAGCTTTATGATCAAGTTTAACAAGTGAAATTTGAAAATCATTATATTCAAAGAAGGAAAGATCAATGAAAACATCATTTCTTTGGCTTTTCAAAATCATTTTCAACTATTTTTCATATATCAAAATTGATAGAACATAGATATGCTTTCATACAAATTTTTCAATGAGAAAATAATGAATCATGAAAGCTCGGTGGGTCGAAAATGGATTGACCTTCATAAAAAATAGGTGCCATGTTCTATGATGGTTAAATCTTTAAAACAAGAGCGACCAAGCTCTAATACCAATTGTAGGATCACTTTACACCAAGAGGAGAGTGAATTGGTGTAATAAAACTTTAAACCGATTTCATAATAAAAATGCGGAAGCTCAAAATTAATTTATCGCAAAGATCAAATCGTAAGTTCTCAATCAAGAACAAGCACAATAATGATATGTAAGATAATAAGTAAAGCAAGCAAGAGAGAAATGCAAACTCAAGACATTGATCAAATTGTTAATGAGGTTCGGCCCTAACTTGGCTTACATCCCTCGCTCCAACTTCTCGACCTCGAGACCGTTGAAGATCCACTAGCACTTCTTTTCAACTAGGGAGAAAAATCTCTTTACATCACATCGCATTTTCTCCGCTTTGAGAGGTAAGGCATGTAGGATCACTTGGCACCAAGAGGGGGGGTGAATTGGTGTAAGAAAATTTTAAACCGATTTCACAATAAAAACACGGAAGCTCAAAATCGATTTATCGCAAAGCTCAAATCGTAAGTTCTCAATCAAGAACAAGTGCAATAATAATATGAGAATGCAAGATGATAAGTAAAGCAAGTAAGAGAGAAATGCAAACTCAAGACACAGATCAAGTTGTTGACGAGGTTCGGCCCCAACTTGGCCTACGTCCCCGCTCCAACTTCTCGACCTCGAGACCGTCGGAGATCCACTAGCACTTCTTTTCAACTAGGGAGAAGAACCCCTTTACACCACACCGCCTTTTCTCCGCTTCGAGAGGTAAGGCACACCTCTCTTCCAAGGAAGCTCAATCTCACACTTTTCTTCGCTCAAGAGGCTATGTGTGAACCTCTCTAACAATGAAGCTTTCAACCTCTCAACAAGAACAAAAGAATATACTCTCTTACAATCTCTCTACAACAACTTCACACTCAAGAACAAGAGAGAAAAGAGAAGATTCAACAAATTGAGCTCAAGAGGCTTCTAAACTTGATTTCCCTTTGATGCTTATGTTTCCTTTGAAGCCTTGCCTTCATTTTGCACCTTTGGACTTCTTTTATAGTCTCCTTTCTTCAATATGGCCGTTGCACACTTTTCCCAATGGATTTGACACAAGAAAACTAGTTGTTGGGACTTTCCAGCTCGCCAGCGGTCGACCGCTCCATCCACCGGTCGACCGTTCTGCCAAAATATAGCCGTTGAACTTGCAGCGGTCGACCGCTCCCCTAAACCGGTCGACCGCTCCTCCTGAATCACTTGACAGACCTGCACTGTTTGGATCATAACTCTCTGCACCGATATCCGATTGATGTGATTCTTGATTCTTTGGAAAGCTGATAAAATTATCTACATTTCATCTATAAAATGCTCAATCTAAATCAGATGGTAAGTAGGTCAAATATTGATGTAAAGTTCAGTGCATATAATTTTACCTTAAACTTACAGACCTTCACTATTTTGTATATAACTTTTCGCATAGATATTGAAATGAGACAATTCTTGGATGTCAAGAAAGCTAACAGAGTTATCTACAATTTATGTAGTCATGTATCAATCTAGATCTAAAGAGAACATAGACAAATATTAAGTTGAAACTTCAGTGCATATAATTTGACCTTGAAACTTTCACACACTTGCTCCATTCTAATGTGTGCATATATATTTTCCAAAGTTTTCATAAGGTTTTCATCATCAAAAGAATATAAGTATGACACAATTCATGAAGTCATATTTCCAACAAGGCACACCTCTCTTTGAAGGAAGTTTAATCTCATACTTTTCTTCGCCCAAGAGACTATGTGTGAACTTATGTAAAAATGAAGCTTTCAACCTCTCAATAAAAATAAAAGAATATACTCTCTTACAATCTCTCTACAACAACTTCACACTCAAGAACAAGAGAGAAAAGAGAAGATTCAACAAATTGAGTTTAAGATACTTCTAAACTTAATTTACCTTTGATGCTTACATTTCTTTTGAAGTCTTAACTCATTCTAGCCCTTTGGAAGCTCTTTTATAAGTGTCTTGTGTCAATATGATCGTTGTTTTCTTCTTGAGCAAAAAAACTAGCTGTTGTAATTTCTTTTCAAATATATTCCTTCACTATTTTGACCATAACTCTTCGCACAAATGTTAAAATGAGTTAATTTTTTATTCTATGGAAAGCTAACAAGATTAACTACAAATTTTGTATTCATGGCTCGACCAGATCTGATGGGAAGAACGTCAAATATCTCATTGAAATTTGAACAATATTTTTTCAAACTATGATCGGGCGATCGACCTTGTGTTAGCGACTTTGATGAGTTCTTCAACCGACCTTCGTGGGTTCGATCGACTTCATGAGTTCTTCAACCAACCTTCAATTCTGACTTCATTTTGGATCAACCGACCTGTCCAAGGCTCGACCGACTTTGATGAGTTCTTCAATCGACCTTTGTGGGTTTGATTGACCTTTATAATGGATTCAACCGACCTTCACTATTTTAGTCATAAATCTTTGCACAAGTATCCGATTGATGTGATTCTTATTTCTTTATAAAGATGATAAGATTATCTACATTTCATCTATTCATTGCTCAATGTAAATAATATGGAAAAAATATCAATTATGAATATAAAGTTTAGTGCATATAATTTTACCTCGAGCTTAATAGACTTTCATTTTTTGTATATAACTTTTTATGTAGATATTAAAATGAGACGATTCTTGAACATATAAAAAGCCAACAGAATTAGCTAAAATTAATATATTCATGTCTCAACCCAGGTCATAAGAGAACATAGACAAATATTAAGTTGAACTTTAGTGCATATAATTTGACTTTGAATCTTTCACACACTTATCATATTTTAACATGCACATATATATTTTCCAATTTTTTCATAAGGTTTTCATCATCAAAAGAATATAAATATGACACCAAGTCATAAAATCAGTTTTTTCAACATTAGAGTCTTGGCGTCCCTACACGCGTCGACTCTACGCGCAGGGAGGCCTGGCGCAGGCATCCCTGTAAGCAGGGATAAGCCTCCCTGCACGCAAGGACGTCGCGGCGGCATCGTCGTCCCAAGGAGGGAGGAAGAGAGGGAGGGATGATACTGAGGGAGAAGCGACCGAGCAGGAACTCGTCGATGGACATCAGGGAGGAAGAGGAACCATTGCAAGAGGAAGAGACAATGCAATAGTAATTACTAGGGCATCCAAAGCAAAAAACACATGTAAAATTTATTATTAACGACTAAGTTAAAAATCTTGTGATTATTATATGAATTATTAACGATTTTTTTCTCGTCGTTACTGGTCTATAATTATCATCCAAGAAAACTATTGGACACTATTAACTTCTTTTAACGGCCAGTAATAATGTTTTAAGGATTAATATTTTTTATGGACGTTATTGTTGACGACCATATTTATTTCTAGTCATAAATATTAAGTTTTAACGTCCATAATTACTTCTTGTCATTACTTGTGGTCGTTAAAAGTCATATTTCTTGTAGTGGACAACATCTTACTCTTTAAACTCCCAATGGCACTTTCCAGCATTGCTTTGACTTCATTAGAGTCAACATTATGCCCTCTTTCATTCTTCCCCTCCGAAGGTCATCATTACACCTTCATTCATCTTTGAAGGTCACCGATCTATTGGTGTTGGTTTTCTCTATGAAGGTCATCATAACATCATTTCGACGATCTTAGTTTTTCTACTTTAAAGACCTTTGTTGCCTTGCTTTTGTCGTCATGGATGATTTGCTTGACCCTACTACTGATTTCATGAATTCCTCTCCGAAGATTGTCGCTTGCTATTGTAGTGACATCTTTCTTACTTTATTATGTTAATAGTTTTCTAATATTTGAATATTACTATTGCACTTTTGTAGTCTTTGAGGACTATTATAATGTGCTATGACTATTTTGTATGATAAATGTGATTCACTTAAATTTTATTTTATCTTCATTGAATATGACATCTTCTAGCATTTTTGCAATGTAGCAATTTCAAATGGAAAATTGAACTACTCTCACACTTTAGAATCCAGTTTCCATCCACGACTTCCAAAAACAATACAACTACTTTAATCACTAGTGAACACAGACAAACTTGACTCATGGGAAAAGAATGTGAACGTGCTTGAACATTTATTCACGTTAAGAAATGTTAACATGCTTGAACATTGATTTCATACTAGTGTTTGAGTTGTCATCCTCCCTTTAAGAATTCACAACAGGGAGCAAAAATAATCTTGAATGTCTTTTAGAAATAAATTCGGAACCCCTTTTTCAAATCTTCACACTTCAATCCATGTGTCCCCTCATAAACAATAGAAATGTTTTCACATGAATTAGTTCATCTTCTAGCGAAGGTACTAGGGCATCAACGACAGGCTTTGGTTTGAAGGTCATTAAGGTAGTGCGGCAGCAGCAAGCAAGTTGTGGGCTTCAAACAAGAGGCAATTGCTGGTGGATGCCATTGGAGATTGAAGAGCCAGATGAGTCGTCACTTGAAGAGAGAAAGAAAGTTTGTCACGATCCTATTTAAACCTTGATTTAACCCGGAAATCACGACATATCATGGACGATAAAATAAGATTATGAAAATATGATCTGATTTAGTTATATATCATCATGAGAATAATCAAACCACACATTAATAAGTCTATTACAGTTAATATCTAGAAGTGATATATTCATAAAATAAGCATTCACTAATCATTTTTATTTGATCATTTAGAGCAAGCACATGCGTAGAATTTATGTTACACACAAAATATTTTTACAAGGAAACAAAGTTACTTTTACATTATATACATGCTACACTCTCATAGTCCTAATAAATCAAAATAAAAGAAAATGATCATCTACAAAGGATGTAAGAGATACATATCTCTTATATACTTTGCCTCCTAAAAAACTTTACAATCTATCTAGATTATCAATTCATATAATCCAATAAGCGCTACTAAGATGAAAGAAAATGCTAAAATAACAATGTGAGCAAACAATAACTCATTAATAACTCATATTGTATGTATTAACAACTAATCAATTCAGAAAGATGTTAAATTAAACATGCATCATTCAACAACACAACCAACAAAAAAAATCTATCATATAAGTGTTGTACATACAACAAACATACTAACAAGTAAAAATGTATTCATTTTGTATCATATTTACATATCAAACTTATGTATGTAGTTATGCATAATTCTCATATGAATGCATAGATCACTACCTGACCAAATTGTATAATCATCCCTATCGAAGAACATATAAAAAAATGATAGAATATATTTTAGAGGTGACCCCTATGGATCCATGCAGATCCGCGTGACACTTAGTGTCATTCTACCTTATCCTATTATTGGTGAATCAGACTATTTGGCTGGGATTTTAGATGTGCCTCTCATCGTGATCAACGATATAACACGTAGCTAATCACCATTCATGCAAATGCATGAAACATACATATGTATATGAATGACTAAATCATATCAGTTACATATAGAAAATATCAAATTTTGAATTATATTGATCGAACATTCAAATGCATCCCATCATGTAAATCTTTTTAAGAATATCATAACTTTCATAATAATTGTAGAAGCATGTTAAACTATTACAAACATGTTTTCCATATCATATCATCAAGAGGCATGCTCAACATATATCACAATCATAATCATATGAATTCAAAAAAGTGAATACATATGTTAGGAGAAATCAAGCAATTCTTTTTTTGTTCTCATAACTCACTCATCTAATTTTACAACAAATAACATATGTTCATATTATTACTGAGACGTGAATGTTATTATAAAATACATGTCATATAATATCTAGGTAGTCAAATAATTCTAATTGATTTGATTACATATAATATTAGAACTTAAGCAATTCAAACTCGTCCTATTTGTACCTCTTATAACACAGTAGATTGAATACTTGTTAAAAGAAATTATATAACTTCTATCATACAAATCTAAATCTCAATATTTCAGTATTGCTCGAATATAAACTTCACTCAAATTGCATAGCAAAAGTTTCAAATTTTGTTTCATTATAGTTCTTTTTTCAAAAAAATCAACAACTAACCTAAATTCTATGCTAATGATATTATACTTTGGCAGATTGAGTGGTACTTATTATATAATTTATATAAATTCATAAACTATTCATATTTAAGTTCTTGAAATCTTTCTTAAATTAGACTTAAGGGGATTTATATCATATTTTTTAGGATTTATCTCCTTTTAAAATTATCAGAATAAATTAAAGAATTTAACACATGTTTTGTTCTGTTTATTTAAGCTATATATTTCTACTTATTTTCATAGTCAAGAGTTAGAAAAGTATTCTTAATCATTAGTTGTTTTTATTTCTTGTTATTATCATTTGGAGTTTAAATATTTTATTCTTGAATAATAAATATTGTTTGTCTCTATTCAATTATACTTTCTATTTATTCTTTTTTTAAACATTTCTACTTATTATTTTATTCCATAAATATTTTTTTAATATTTTTAAATAATCTAAGGCGAGGTTTTAAAAAATAATCTCCATCATGAAAAAAGTTTCCTTTATTCAAATATTAATTTTATTTCATATTATATGTAGTTTTTCTTTTATTAGATTAAAACATACTTTTGTGTATAATATTGTTATAAAAAATGCATCCATTTGTTATTAACTTTTATGATATTTTAAAATTCTATATTGGAAATGAGTTGATATAGATATATTGATATTAAGTATTCATAAAAAATATGATAATAAATATTTTAAGTTACTATATGATTAATTTGTGCACCCACACTAACCAAAAATTTTTACTCCATCACTGTTATATATATATATATATATATATA
>LTAE01003724.1:20656-35867 GCA_001647135.1 Pontederia paniculata
AGATACTTCCAATCTAATGAAACATATATTGTGCACATATTGTACTTATTTTACCTTGTCAATATTGCTCAATCTCTAGATTTTGAGGCAAAACTCCAGATGAAATTCAAATCATTTCATCAGCGACAAGAAATTTAAGTATCCAAATAAGCATGCATTAGTAACATAATAATTTCACAAACACTTCTTACAAAGTTAAAATTAAGATTACAGTTACAACCATCTAATGTCATATAAAGATGACCAACAAGACTAAAATAACAATTATTATAATAAGAAATTTACAAAATAAATTAATCCCATTTCTCTAACTATGATTATCTTCAGCTTCTTTTTCAGCTTGAGTATGTCGAGGTTGAAAGTTTGGATTCATTCATTTGAAATACCTATATGCTCCTTGTTGCTGCAAGATAAAAAAATATTGCATCATAAATTCTATTGTTTAAATAAAAAAATTACCGAGTAAAATTTCACAATAATGTTTTTAAATTCACTCTGTAAAATCGTCAACCATAAAACCTTCAATCGGAAAGTGACTTATCAGAGTAACTATGCCAAAAGCCTCATCGAACATAAAAGGCCCATAGCTTGAAAAGAGTATTCATCTAGGATCATTAACTCCCACAAAAATGCGAAGGAATATAAGTTCTTGCAAAGAGTATTCATCGTGAATTCTTGAAGTAATAGAGGTCCTTTCCTTAATTTTCTTTACATAATATCAAATGGTCAAGCTAAAGAAGAAAAAAACAAAGATGGAAATATGTGTGGATAAAAGGGTTCTAATATTCTCTTTTATCGTACTTCTTTTCCTAATGACTGCCAACCATCGCATCACAATTTTAATTGGACACTTAACAAATATGATTATCTTATAGAATGAAAGGCATCGATGCTAGAAATAATTTTGGCTATCAATTATTTTTCAACATGTTTAAGTCAACAACTCCAAAGCCTAGCACATGAATTTCATCATCATGCAAACATATAACTAGCCTAAAATAGGTAACTTTTGACTGCTCAAGCAAGAGTGCACAATGTGTGTCTCCAATATGCTATGAAGTTGAAATTTTAATTCAAAACAAGGCGAAACTAGAGGACAATTGAGATCTTTCAAGCAAGAGTGCGTTTCTTGTACCAAATGAGAAAAAAAACCATAAAAACTCCTCACATTTGGATCTAAGATCGATCAATTAACGAATAATCGCCACATGAACAACACACAAAATGAATCAGAAGGCCAAGGAAGAAACCAAAGAAACTTTACAGAATAAAACATAAAACCAAACAACTCAAGAAAAGAAGAGAAATAGAAAATTATACCGAAAACCACGAGATCAAAAACAGTTGTGGCGAGGAGAGAGCAGCAGCAATAGAGGGGGAGAGAGTAGTGCGACGAGAGAACAACGCGAGGGCGGCGATGAGAGAGCAGCGCGGCGGCAGCGGCAAAGCAGCAACGACGCTGCTCGAGAGATCAAGAGCGGGAGATTGTAGTGGCCAAAACCAAACGAGAAATAAAGGAGGGATTAGGGTGAGGAGGGAGCGAAGAGGTGAGGAGGGAGCGAAGAGGGCAGCAACAGCGGAGAACGGGCGCGAATGGGGGCAGCAGCGAGAAGTGAGGAGGAGACTGATGGCAGCGGTAGCGGCAACAACAACGGCTACGACGACCAGGCGATTGGAGATTGAAGAGCAGCAGGGAAATGAATACTTTTAGCGTCAACCGTAAAATGAATCGGAACCCCAAGAAAGAAACAAAAAAACTGTACAGAACAAAACATAGAACCAAAACAACTCAAGAAAAGAAGAGAAACATGAAATTATACCAAAAACCACAAGATCTGCAGGGGTGGCGGGGAGAGAGCAGCAATAATAGAGGGGCGACTGGAGAGGGTAGCGCCACGAGAGAACAACACGGGGGCGGCGGGAAGAGAGCACCGCGGCAGCGGCACCAGCAAAGCAGCAGCGGCGAGAGCGAGAGCAGCGACAGCGCTCGAGAGATTCGGAGCGGGAGATTGGGACGGCCAAAACCAAACGTAGAAAAAGGGGGATAGGGTTTCGACTTGAACCAGAACTTATGTCTGAACCAGTTACTAAACCGCCTCGAACCGTTTGTGAACCACGCATTTTTGTTATAGCCATCGATTGCTGATCTCACGGCTAAGATTAATTGGTAGTAAGTTCAGACCAGCTTGGCTGGTAGTATTTACATTCTATTTAATTGACATCATTTCAAAACCATGAAAAATCTAGATTCGAAGAGGATCTAGCACAACCAATAGGGGTTGGGATGAAGTAATAAGGAACTCTTCCTCGCTTAAGGAGGTCTCAAGTTCGATTCTTCTACATGCAGTAAATTCTCACTGGGAGGTTCACCCATCATAGCCAGGTGTCCGATCCGGGACAACACAGATTAGTCGGATGCTAGTAGCCCCGAATATTATGGGGCAACCCAAAAAAGGAGGATATAACTTATAATTTTTGAACATACCGAAGGTATCCAAATAACTCTATAAATTTTCAGCTTCAGATTTGTCTCTAACTATAGTTGTTATTTATCATGAGAATGAGTTTGTTCTACTTCACAACTAAATTGGGAATATGAAAGAAGGAAATCGTGAAGAATAAAAGAACCCAAGGCCACAAAATCTTATAATTAAAATATGTAAAAAAAATATAAAATACTTATCAGAAGGCAATCTTAAGACCATTTCCTTTTGTTTTCCCCCATTTCAATTATTCTTTGTGTGTTGTGGTCCTTTCTTTTATTTTGGATGGAGATGATAAAAGGATAAGCAGTAATGTTTAATAAAACCTCCATATATAGAGGGTAAGTTAAAGAGTAACATACCTACGGTCGTCGAAAACTTTGATGTTATATATCCTTGAACATATTATTATTTACATGTAATTTGATTTACTTAAAATATTACATGTATATAAAGAACCACCACTTGTTTGGATTCAAATAAAATATTTATAAAATTTAATTCTCATTTTATCTAACTAAAAACATCACCTAAAATTTATTAAAAATAACATTTAACATACTTAAACATAGAGGAACATTTATGAAGATTGTATTTTTTAAAATTTTAATACTTTTAAAATAATATTTTTCATGTGTTAAACAAAATTTTGTCACTTTATGCACTCTAACATTTAAAGCTAAATTTCTTGTCTTCTCACCAATATCGTAATGCATATCAATCATAATATAACATTAACATATATTATATTATATGGATTAAGTCACATATATTACAAGATTGAGCACCTAATGAAGCCGAACCTTGGAACCTAGCCTTTATAAATTCCATGAAATGAACGTTGGTCATTGAGTATTTATCATCATCTTAGATAATTCTAAATTTCAATTAATCCAAACACTATATATATATAATCACATTTGAATGATTTAAATATAGCTCCACATGTATTCAAAATAAGGGTGTTATGTAGGAGCATTGATACCTTAAATTAGTATGCTTTGGCCATCAAAGAAAATGGAAACAAACCATGAAAGAAGCAGGAACAAAAAGGAAGAAGAAAATGAAACATAAGAAGGATGAAACAGAAAAGAAATAGTTTGAGGTATGTAAAAATATCAAATCTTATTTGGATTCTAGATTAATTAGAGTTAGAAATATGGTAGAATCATAAGAATGCATTATGATGTTATTAGTTCACTCAAAAATAAATTACAAGAAATTAAGAACTAATAGTAACTATGAATTATGGTCTCGAGATTTTAGAATTTTAAATGAATTGAAATATGTTCGAATTTCATGACATTTGTTCCAACAACTAATTGGATAGATTTTTTTTACTAAAAAATGAAATAATTGTTCATGGTCCTATGACAATTTAGATTCTTTGTTAATTAAGGATTATGTGAACAAATATTAGTAGACAAAGTTATGACTAAGATAGCGAGCACATTCTTTGTGTCTTGGACAATGAGTCTAGTTAGATAGTTATGTCATAAGTAACTCATATAGTTCAAAAAAAAAATATGATTTATGGAGTAGATAGTGTTAAGTAATATTTCAAATATAATTCGAATTATTCAAAATGAAATTTTTAGAGGAAGATACAAAATTTACAATAGATGTGTCTCAAGTTGGCAAAATTTTGAAAGACAAATTAAATATATGGTATCATGATATTTTATGTAAATAAATTATATGGAGATATGTCATTACATTTATATGGACTAAACCATAAAATATAGTGTTAATAGAAAGTAAGATTACCTAAATATGAAATTTGTATATTAAATTATGAATCTTATAATCAAGGCCAGACAAGTTATGAAGTACATAATTAGAAACAAAGATATGCAAAGTTTGAAATAGAAATTAAATATAATGTTGACACAAAATTTTGTGTCAGATAAAATATGAAATTTATATGGATTAAATATAATAAAATATAGTGTCAACGAAAATTAAGACAATCTGAATATGAGATCTGCATATTAAGTTAATGAATTTTATAATCAAGACAATTATGTTGTAACGTACATAATTAAAACCAAACATATGTTGGGGACTCTAATTTTATGTTTAATTAAATAGCAATAATTAAGATACAGAAATTGTAATTGACACTTTATAAAGTCATCTAATTTATGATTAAAATTGATATAAGTTTACAATTATTAATATTCTTATACATTTAAGGAACTCTAGGAGGGAGCAAATGTTGTGACAACATTCCTTCTTCTTTAATACAATGATGTGGCATGTTCCATGTTATAATTTATTTGATAATTTCTATATATTTTGTAAGCATTCACTTAGGGCATGTTTGGATATCTTCATATTCTATGAAAAATATCATTCCAATGGTTTATTTTCTATAATTGAAAATTTATCAAAATAGCTGTTAGGAATTAGAGTGTTTTCAATGGAAAAAAAAATAACTTAGAGTGTTTTTTTCCTTTCTCATTCATCTCTTTTATTGCTCTCCTCCTTCCATATATTCGTCTCTTTTATTGCTCTCCTCCTTCCATATTTGACGGTGTGTGCAATGTTTGAGCTTTTGACCATATATATAACCGTCATATTTGATTATATTTGAATTTGAATTTAAATCTGGTCATTTGAATTTTATTTGATCTTATTTTGAGTCTGCATTTATGTTAGAAATTGTTATTCATTAGTTAATCCAAATGATAGTATGAATATATTTCAATAAAAAATAATATGTAAAGAAATGATTTTTTAGAAAGTGTAATCCTGTGAAAATTTTGAACCCATGTTTTGTTTCCATTATGATCCAAACAGGGCCTTAGTAAGGATTCATTGCATTATGTTATAATATTCGTGTAAGAAAGAAAGATGATATTTATGAAAGAATGACAAATCATAAATGTTTATTTATGATGCAAATGATCGATCTAATGAATTATGATATTCATATGTTAAGAAAGAAGGCATACGATATAATGATAAGCATGATAAGTCATAAGGGTTCTATGTTGTATGATTGTATTGACGGTTTGAAGCACGAATCACGTGCAACAAATGCTCAGTAAATAATCTTGAAAGAAATCTTTTATTGAGGGTTACTAAGGGTAGCATACGAGGGCTTTAAGTGTGGATCATGCGATTGACCTATCATACTTGATAATATATAAGATGGAGAATTATTCAATAACTATTTGGTGCATCATCATAACTGTAATTACATTATGATAATATTATTCAAGTTGTTTACTTATAAAATGATGTTTTTTGATTGAATTAATGATGATTATGATTGTTACTTACATATGAAATGTTTCTATATAGTGGATGTTGTTATAGCTCCATCACATAAATATGATCTAAGGGCAATTATATAGTCTGATGATTTTTTACACAAAATAGAAGATATTCTTATACATTTAAGGAACTCTAGGAGGGAGCAAATGTTGTGACAACATTCCTTCTTCTTTAATACAATGATGTGACATGTTCTATGTTATAATTTATTTGATAATTTCTATATATTTTGTAAGCATTCATTTAGGGCCTGTTTGGATATCTTCATATTCTATGGAAAATCTCATTTCAATGGTTTATTTTTTATAATTGAAAATTTATCAAAATAGCTGTTAGGAATTAGAGTGTTTTCAATGGAAAAAATTTAACTTGGAGTGTTTTTTTCCTTTCTCATTCGTCTCTTTTATTGCTCTCCTCCTTCCATATTTGACGGTGTGTGCAATGTTTGATCTTTTGACCATATATATTACCGTCATATTTGATTATATTTGAATTTGAATTTAAATCTGGTCATTTGAATTTTATTTGATCTTATTTTGAGTCTACATTTATGTTAGAAATTGTTATTCATTAGTTAATTCAAATGATAGTATGAATATATTTCAATAAAAAATAATATGTAAAGAAATGATTTTTTAGAAAGTGTAATCCTGTGAAAAGAACTCTAGGAGGGAGCAAATGTTGTGACAACATTCCTTCTTCTTTAATACAATGATGTGACATGTTCTATGTTATAATTTATTTGATAATTTCTATATATTTTGTAAGCATTCATTTAGGGCCTGTTTGGATATCTTCATATTCTATGGAAAATCTCATTTCAATGGTTTATTTTTTATAATTGAAAATTTATCAAAATAGCTGTTAGGAATTAGAGTGTTTTCAATGGAAAAAATTTAACTTGGAGTGTTTTTTTCCTTTCTCATTCGTCTCTTTTATTGCTCTCCTCCTTCCATATTTGACGGTGTGTGCAATGTTTGATCTTTTGACCATATATATTACCGTCATATTTGATTATATTTGAATTTGAATTTAAATCTGGTCATTTGAATTTTATTTGATCTTATTTTGAGTCTACATTTATGTTAGAAATTGTTATTCATTAGTTAATTCAAATGATAGTATGAATATATTTCAATAAAAAATAATATGTAAAGAAATGATTTTTTAGAAAGTGTAATCCTGTGAAAAGAACTCTAGGAGGGAGCAAATGTTGTGACAACATTCCTTCTTCTTTAATACAATGACGTGGCATGTTCTATGTTATAATTTATTTGATAATTTCTATATATTTTGTAAGCATTCACTTAGGGCCTGTTTGTATATCTTCATATTATATGGAAAATCTCATTCCAATGGTTTATTTTCTATAATTGAAAATTTATCAAAATAGCTGTTAGGAATTAGAGTGTTTTCAATGGAAAAAAAATTAACTTGGAGTGTTTTTTTCCTTTCTCATTCGTCTCTTTTATTGCTCTCCTCCTTCAATATTTGACGGTGTGTGCAATGTTTGAGCTTTTGACCATATATATAACCGTCATATTTGATTATATTTGAATTTGAATTTAAATCTGGTCATTTGAATTTTATTTGATCTTATTTTGATTCTACATTTATGTTAGAAATTGTTATTCATTAGTTAATCCAAATGATAGTATGAAGATATTTCAATAAAAAATAATATGTAAAGAAATGATTTTTTAGAAAGTGTAATCCTGTGAAAATTGTGAACCCATGTTTTGTTTCCACTATGATCCAAACAGGGCCTTAGTAAGGATTCATTGCATTATGTTATAATATTCGTGTAAGAAAGAAAGATGATATTTATGAAAGAATGACAAATCATAAATATTTATTTATGATGCAAATGATCAATCTAATGAATTATGATATTCATATGTTAAGAAAGAATGCATACAATATAATGATAAGCATGATAAGTCATAAGGGTTTTATGTTGTATGATTGTATTGACGTCGGTTTGAAGCACGAATCACATGCAACAAATGTTCAGTAAATAATCTTGAAAGAAATCTTTTATTGAGGGTTACTAAGGGTAGCATACGAGGGCTTTAAGTGTGGATCATGCGATTGACCTATCATACTTGATAATATGTAAGATGGAGAATTATTCAATAACTATTTGGTGCATCATCATAACTGCAATTATATTATGATAACATTATTCAAGTCGTTTACTTATAAAATGATGTTTATGATTAAATTAACGATGATTATGATTGTTACTTACATATGAAATGTTTCTATATAGTGGATGTTGTTATAGCTCCATCACATAAATATGATCTAAGGGCAATTATATAGTCTGATGATTTTTTACACAAAATAGAAGTCTCTAGGCCGATCTTGGACATAGGAGGCATATCTTTGAACCATGTAAACCTATGTGTATTTTCTAACATTATTGCTTGTGATCTTTTCTATTTTTCATTTTCCAACAACTATTTTTAGAGTCATAGTATTAATTGGTGAAAGTGATGGAAACTTAGATGATAAGCATTTTAATTTCTAGAAGATGTAGATTGAATACCACATTAAAAGAAACTACATCAAGCTCTTTTAAAAACAAGTAGATGTATATTGGCACTATTGGATCTTCAGGTCCTAGGTCTTGTTATGTTGATGTGTGCTCATAACGTCACCTGCAATATAAGACCAATGATGAATTTGATGAAGATGTTATCAAATATGTATGAGAAGTCATTCACGTCAAGTAAGGTTTACGTCATGCAAAGACTATTCAATCTAAAAATGTATGAATGAGCTTTTGTTGTTGATCACATCAATTAATATTATCATAATATAATTTGGTTCAGTGATATTACTTTTGATAAGAGAGTTAAAGCTCTAATTTTGTTGTCCTAGTTCTTTTGAATCCATCAAATCGAAGTTCGATGATATTCAAGATTTGATCTTAATCGATGAAATCCGTGAAAGAAAATCAATAAAAAAAATTAGAAGAACTATATTAGTTAGTTTAAGAACAAATAATCTAAATGAATTATTTAGTGCAGGAGAAAAATTACTTATTTAATCTAAAGTAACCATATTAATTTGTTTAAAAATAAATTAATTTTTTTATCAACTAAAGATCAACTTCTCACATATTTCCTCCTTCAACCATCTCTTTCCTTCCATGAATACTTCTCAAACCCTTTTTTATATTATTTTCATATATTCTTCTTTTTTTCATGTATATCTTAATTATTTTCAATATATATAAAATTTTATTTAAAATACTAGTCTATTAACATGTGCGTTGCACAAATATTATAAAAAATACATTTCCACGAGCACGCTCCAGCTCGCTACAAATTCAACATGCATATGTGGTTCATTTCAGGCCACTACGACCTCATTAAATGTTGCTACGGTCTAGCTCACTTCAGGCTCGTTATAGGTATGCTCTATGTCGATGTGCGTCCATAGTGTGACTATGGTCGAGTCGTAGTCACACATTGCTAGGTTTTGTGAATGCATTTCTTTTCTTTGTGTTCAAATTCTAAAAATTAATATAAAAATGTACAGACCCTGAATATCTTTTGAAAATGGATTAAAATAAAGTATAATGTGCACCGTAATATCATAAATACAAGAGTTATATGATCAAAATACATATGGATTTATACACCAAATGACACTTCTTTTATAGTCTACCTCTCTAAGAAAACGAATATAATGAGAACCGATAATTAGTCTGCTATAGATAAATAAAAATATAAAATATTAAACTGTAAAAAATTAAAATATTTGACACATGGTATAAGACTTTATTCATTTTGGGGCCGTTTGGTTCGGGATTAAATTTGAGAAGAATATGTAAAGAATAAAATATTCTTGTGTATATTCCAAATATTAATTATATTCTTATTCCATCTAGTGTTTGGATTGATATAAATCAACTTTTAAAAATATATTAACAATATAAACTTAATCATAAATAAGAATTTATTTATTTCATTTATAGTAATAATATAAACTTAATCATAAATGCGGATTATTTATGGTAATATAGTAATTTATTTATTTTTTATTAATTACTGACATTATATAATTTCATATTAATAAATAATAATAATTTACTAATAATATATGTTTAATAATAAATATTCATTTTTATTTCATTTATGCTTAAAAATTTAATTATTTACTATTTATGGTACTATAATAAATAATCCTTATTTGATTAATTAATACTTTATATAATATAACATTATTTACAGTATCACATAGTATAAATTGATTGAATGTATAATTATAAATATATTTATAATTGGTGATTAAAATAAATATAATACCATGTGTATAAAAACAGAAAATAAATATGATCAAAAAGAAAAAAAGTTAAATAGAAAATATTCTTGCTTTTGAAAGAATAAAAAAAGTGGAATATGCAGTTAAAATAAATGGTTTCATGATTTTCGAGATGATTTTTAATAAAAATAAATATATTTGTATTCTTATGAGTGTTTGATTTTATTTCGAAATAAGGAGTTATTCTCTTATTTATTGCTGAACCAAATGACACCTTAAAGAAACTTTAAGTTTGTGTAGGATAAAGTGAAATGTCAAATTATCAAATTTGTATAAGTTTTAATTTGTATGTGTATTTTTCATGTGTTTTAATAAGACTATTCTTTTAAATATAGCTACCTCTCCGAGAAAAAAACAATGTAAAGAGGATCAATAATTAATCTGCTAGAGATAAATTAAAAATTAAATTATAAACTAAAATATTTCAAAAAAAAAATAAGAGGATGACACATGACATAAAACCTTATTCCTTTAAGGTTAAACGAACTATAAATTTTATTAATTGGTGTTCAAGTTAAATTGTCAAAAGTTATGGAATTTGTATAGGTTTTAATCTGCACGTGTATTTTCCATGTGTTTTAATAAGACTTTATTCTTTATAAATTAAAATATTTCATGAGAATGAGAGGATGACATAAGATTTTACTCCATATATATATATATATATACATATATATATATATAAAATAAAGATTTAGCATGACGACTGTAATTAACTTAAAGCCAATAAACTTTATATTCTCATTCTTCTCTTTCAGTCCATGTATATATGAATTATTTTCTATCTGCATCCAATCATAAACGATCAATCATATAATCTATGTTATATCTACATCTTTTTGTTCAATAGATATCGAAAATAATGATATTAGTTAATTCAAAATATTTTAATTTTATTCAAGATATATGTTTAGGATAAAATGATATTCAAATTCTTTTGTTAAATAAAGATATCAAATAATAATTTTCTTTCAAAATATATTGTTAAAATAAAATGATATAAGTTATATTTAATAGAGGTATAAAATAGTGATATTATTTAGTTTAAAATTAATAAAATTTGAAGTCTATGGTGGTTTCATTAATTAATTAGTTTAAATTATTCTTACATAGCTAATATAAAGTAACCATATTAATCAATCAAATTATATAATCTATAATTTTTTTCAACAGAAATCTATATTAACGATATGTGTTAGTTTAAATTAATAATTTTTTTATTGTTGGCATTTAGTCAAAAAATCATGGCTTATTTTGTCATCTCAATTATGTGAACGGATCAAGTTCAATTTCTATCGCCATCTTGTTTGCCTTCTTTCTCTTCTCAATTATTCAGACGCTCAACAGTTATGCCCTTGCCAAAAGTCTCATATGTTTGGTTATTGTGTAAAAGGATCAATTTCTGGAGAGATTTCGCCTCATCATTTTTCTCTTTTTAGTCCCACATGGGAAGTTGAAGCCTTCTGCCAAATGCTCCGTCCCTATAAAAGGCCTCTTGGGCTGCCCGTTTCAAATCACGGAGCTGCGTGGTGGGCACAAAGCGAACTATTCTTTCGCCTTTTACTAAAGAATACCGTGTGCCCGCCACATCAAGCAGCATACGCCTATTTTTGGAGAGCCCTTTCCTTAGCGATTGGGCTCTGACAAATCTTATGTCAAAATATTTAATCCTATGGATATTACTACATAAGTTATATCAAAGTAAAATATGTCATTGTTACAAGTTTACATGACACTGATGAAAACGCAAGTTATTACGTCTCTTTGTGTTTTAAAAATATGATGTAAACAAATTTAGTTGTATCTTAAATTTAAATGCTATTTACCTCAAAAGAAATGAGATAGATAATAAACAAAGCTAAGCATACACAAATATATATATATATATATATATATATATATTAATTAAAGATTTATTAGAGAGTAATAAATGAGAATAGCTTCTGCCCACCACGCAGTTGCGTGATTTCTAAGCGATCGACCATGAAATAATATTGAATATATAATGGGGTGTCTATAAGTAAAGCTGTATCAATCATATATGTATTAAAGTAACCATCTTTATTTTCGGTTCAACTTGACAGAAGAATCAATACTCAATGCATTTGATCATCATACACAAACACACATTTTTATGTCACAGCAAGAAAAGCTAAGAACTAACACTCCAAGCTTCTGCTTCATGTCCACCAGTTCTGTGGTCCTGATGATAAAACTTCAATCAAGCATTTACATTTGGCTCCCAGCCTGCAATCATATTTAATTTTAAAGAAGAAATATAATGCTTGAACCATTAAAATTTTAATCTAACCAGAACTATTAGGAAGAACCTTCCTTAAATCGTATTGTATTATATGTATTTTTTTTTATTTTTTCCTTATTTTTTACGTGTGATTTATATGTAAAAAAAGAGA
This sequence comes from Pontederia paniculata, assembly GCA_001647135.1. Classification (NCBI taxonomy): domain Eukaryota; kingdom Viridiplantae; phylum Streptophyta; class Magnoliopsida; order Commelinales; family Pontederiaceae; genus Pontederia; species Pontederia paniculata. The sequence continues at coordinate 33,171 of LTAE01003724.1, forward strand.
ATACTAGCAACTTCTAATAGTTTTGCTAAATAAATTCCTTGATGATGATCTGAATTATCAAATTGAATTTTGATGATCTATGATCAAATTAAAAATTTTAAAATTAATTTATTAAAACTTATCATGGATAATCAAAATCGAATTTGACAATTCATACTATCGAACCTACTAAGTGAAATCATGTAAGGATCCAAGACAAAGAGAATACAAATTAATCTCACGTGGATAAAATACGAATATGGTCATAGACTTATAAGTGACTAATCTCTTTATCAATAAAGAAGCGTTTTAAATTCGTGGGGTTGTGAATGAATTGGGAGTGTTACAGATGTATCATAGCCAATCTCGTGTCGATGACTCGACAAGGATGTTGATAGCAGAAGAAAGAAATAATTTAAGAAACTAAGATAAAAAGAATAAAAGTTAGTCTCACATGGATAAAATACGAAGATGATTATGAACTTATAAGTGATTATCCTCTTTATCATTAAAGACATATTTTAAATTCGTGGGCGCCACGAGCCTAAAGTGAATTTTTTTAAATGGGTTATGGGTATTACAAATCATCCCTTCTCTCATTCTAATAAGGTAGCGAAAATCGAGTATAACAAACTAAATTTTAAACTCTTTGATTTACAAAAACATTGTTAGCACATACCTTGTTCTCAAACTAAAGTCATGTTAATGTTATGGAAATGTTTACTTTTCGACGCATAGTTAATTTTATGGCAAAATATTTTTTTTTCAATTGCCACCATACATTCGGGCCTATCGCTCGCCTAAATATAATGAGTGAAATCCTGAACAATTTTTTTTATATATTCGGATGAGCTTGAATTTGAGTTATGCTTAAATAAGAAAATTTTATTTAACACTTTACCTCAAATTAAAATATTTAAAACATTAAAAGAACGAAGAATAATCTAATATGTTATATGTTCCTCTTCATTATATGACTATGCTTCTTAAAGGAATCATATGCTATAAGTCAATGAATATTAAGTAATATTGGATTATATTTAGGCAAATGAACATTATATTAATTCTTTTTAGTAAGATTTTATAATAAAATTAATCCTATGCTATCCGCACATTAATTGTAATATTCCAAAAAAATAAAAGAAAGAAAATAAAATGAAAGTTAAAATGAAATAAACCATGGTGGGACTCATATCAGTAAATAGCTAGCACCTATAACCATGAAGCTTGGAAAGTTACCTAAATTTAAAATTGGCATTAATGGACGGAGCGCCCGATTCTACATACATGTGGAGCGACATTTGGATAATTTAATATGAAGAAGCTTGGAAAGTTACCTAAATTTAAAATTGACATTAATGGACGAAGCACCCGATTCTACAAACATATGGAGCGACATTTGGATCATTTAATATAAAATCTATGATAAACTAGATTAGTTGAAAGTTTAGAAAGATCTAACGCATTGATTAATCCTTAATGATTAGGTTCCCTTCTCTAAGATATATAAGGCTTAGGGTTCAATTTTTGCCTTCATTAGGTGCACAACCTTCTGCATCTTCAAGTGGCGACTCCTCTGATAGCATCTTACTCTTCAATATCAACTGACCACTTTCCAACATTGCTCTGCCTTCATTAGAGTCAACATTCTGCTCTTTCATCTCCCCCTCCGAAGGTCATCGTTAGACCTTCATTCATCTTCAAAGGTCATCGATATATTAGTGTTGGTTTCCTATCTGAAGTTCATTGCGACATCATTTTGACAGCCTTAGTTTTTCTGCTCTAAAGGCCCTGCTGCCTTGCTTTTGTCGCCACAAATAATTTGCTCGATCTTACTACTGATTTCATGCATTCATCTCCGAAGGTTGTCGCTTCTATTGTAGTGACATCTTTATTATGTTAATATTTTTGCAGTATTAAAAGACTACTATTGAACTTTTGTAGTCTTTGAATAATAATTGGAGACTTTTGTAGGGCTATGACTATTTTTGTATGATAAATATGAGACACTTAAATTTTCTTTTATCTTCATTGAATATGACATCTTCAAGCCTTTCTGAAATGTAGCAGTTTCAAATAAAAAAATTGAACTACCTTTGCACTTTAGAATGTAGTTTCCATCCATGACATGAAAAAAGAATACAATTTAATAACTAGTGAACACAAGCAAACTTGATTCATGGGAAAAGAATGTGAATGTGCTTGAACATTTATTCATATTAAGAAATGTTAACATGCTTGAACATTGATTTCATAATAATGTTTAAGTTGTCATCCTCCCTTGAAGAATTTATATCAGGGAGAAAAAAATAATCTTGAATGTATTTTAAAGAAAATTTCCAAACCCTTTTCCAAATCTTCACACTTCATTTCATGTGTTGATGGGAAAAGACTGAACAATATTTGCAGAATTATCTTCCTTCCCTTAATGCATAAATTTAAATGGGGTGATGACAATAATAAAGAGAATTAAATCAGACCAGAGACACACAAGATTTACGTGGAAAACCTCTCAAGGTGAGAGGAAAAAACCACGAGAGCGAGGAACAAAACTTCCACTATGAAAAAGTAGGATACAAAGTTTCTTCTCTGATCTCAGCAGAGGAATACAGAAATAAAAGCTCAAGAAATAATCTTGGATCTTGCAGAATAATCTATCCGAAAATCGGGATAGAAGTCAGAAGGATCTCACCGAAATATCTGAGATTGATGAGAAGG
>LTAE01003725.1:0-10651 GCA_001647135.1 Pontederia paniculata
AGTACAAAGAAAGGAGAGTTGTAAGGGAGCCTTCGCCCTTTGAAGAAGGAGATAGTGAACTCCGAAGATCTCGTGGGAGAAGATCGGAGCGGGGACGTAGGCCAAAGAGTTCGGCCGAACCTCGATAACAAACTCTGTGTTTGTTTGTCGTGTTTGTTCTTCTCTCTACTCTTTTCTCTCTATTTGTGTTTATATTTGTATATGCATGCTTCTGCTAAACACAACACAACTAGATTAAGTTAAGAAGAACAAAAGTTTTTAAATACACCAATTCACCCCTCTCCCCCCCTCTTGGTGCCATCTAGATCCTACACTTAACAAATCACAACAAGTTATTAAGCGCCTAGGTAGAAATTGACAAGGCATCTGCCAAGATGGTAATGGTGCCTCGGGAGGCATTATTCTTGCGTGGTAGTTAGGGACTACAAAGGTAAGCGTATCTCCCTTTCAGATCAAGTAGTGCATGTTGTAATTTCCTTAGAAAATTTCTCCTTTCTTCTTTCTATGGTTTATGCTAGTACTCTTCCCATGCAAAGAAATATCTTATGGGAGACTCTTGCCTCTTACAATTTAGATGAAATTCCCTGGACCATTATTGGCGATATCAACTGTCTCCTTTCTCCTGAAGACAAAAAAGGGGGTCCCCTTTCACACTTACTAGATCCATTAAGTTATTTAGGGAATTGATTAATAGACAACGTCTTATAGATGACCCTCTTATAGGTCCTCAATATACCTGGTGTAATAACATATCAAACTTAATCATAATCCATTTTAGATTAGACACGCTGCTAGTTAACCAACACTAGATTGTTAGATACCCAAATATCTCTCTGACCACCTTAATTACAAGAATATCTCACCATGCCCCCATTCTTTTCAACACTAACTTAAATAGGAACAAGCCTAGACTCTTTAAATATGAACACTTCTGGTTTGCATACCAAGAACCCAGAAACATAGTACATGAAGTCTGGCATTCTAAGGACCAACACTCCTCCCTTTATGGCTCTTTAACAAAAGTTAAAGAGAAAACCAAACAATGGAATAGAAATGACCTTGGAAGATTAGAAAATAGGGTCCAAAATACCAAACAAGAAATCTTAACTCTAGAACTCAAAGATGAGAAAGTAGGATTATCTGATATTGAATTGGGTACTCGAAAAGCTCTTTATAATCAGCATACTGCATATCTTAGGCAAATTAGTATAAAATGGTGAAAAAAATCTAGGATTAACTGGCTCAAGGAAGATGATAAAAACGCAAAAGTTTTCCACCTTGGCACCATAATCAAACAAAGGAAAAGTCAAATTAACCAAATAGAGGATGGAAATGAGAACGTATTATCTAAGGAAAATGACATTAAAACTTTCTTTATGAATCACTACAAAGACCTCTGGAAGCCTCAAACCCATACCCCCATTCACATTGCTTCTTGGCCACCCCTTCCGCCTTAAACCATAACTGGCATAATAGTCTCACAACTTATGTCACAAAATAGGAATAAGGGAATGCATATGGAATATGCCCCTAGAAAAAGAACTTGACCTTGATGGAGATATCATAGAATTTTATAAAAATTATTGGGATATCCTTCGCCCTACTATAGTCAAAGAAATCCTATACTTCTTCCATACAAGTATTCTACCTTATGGATGCTCAAACACCACACACATTCATTCCTAAGAAGCCTAACCCTAAGCAAGTAATTGATCACGGGCCCATAGCTTTGTGCAATGTCATTTATCGTGTTATTTCTAAGATACTAGCTAATATATTAAAACCTATCCTCCCAGACTTTGTTGATCAGGCCCAATCATCATTCATTGCCAAAAGATTCATACATGACAACTTATTATTAGCACAAGAAAGTGCACATTCCATGTCTAAAGGCAGAAGAAAATATTTTCTACTTAAAGTTGATATGGAGAAAATCTTTGATAGGGTGTCTTGGAATGCAGTCATTAATGTACTCACCATCATGAACTTCCCAAATCAATTTATTAATTAGATAAAAATCTGCATTCAATCACCCATATTCACTTGTTGTAAAAATGGTACTCCCTCCCCATGCTTCAATAGTCATAAAGAGGCAGGGTGACCTCATCTCACCTTACTTATTCATATTAGTCTCACAAGTGTTTTCCTCTTTAATAAACTAAGAGGTTAGTAATGGGTGTATTCAACCTTTTAGAAATGGCACATTCTCCATTAGTCATATGTTATATGCTGATGATCTCCTGGTATGTATCGCAACAAACAAAAAGAACTCCATAAAACTTAATGACATGTTTAAATTATACAAAGCCCTCACAAATCAAAAAATAAACTTAAGTATGTCAATTACCCCCAAACTCAATGCCAAAAAAATGTCAAAGAAAACATCCTAAATATCAATTTGGACTCCTTTCCATTTATGTACATAGGTGCCCCATTATCCTATAAAATACATAACCAAAAATAGCTTGACACATATCTTGAAAAGGGTGAATAGTAAGTTAGCTAGCTGGAAAATGAAGGTTCTTAGTCAGGCAGGAAAAACAATATTAATCAAAGCCACTCTTTACTCATTACCTACCTACTCCATGAGCTCAACATATATCTCTGCAGGCTTGATTGAGTCCTTAGAAAAGCTATTTAAGAACTTTCTTTGGTGTAGTGGGGATAAACAGAAGGCCAATTTAATTAACTAGCACACTATACAATTGCAACAAAATCTTGGAGGACTAGGCAGAAGACAAGTAACTCACATTCGCACTGCCCTGCTTGCTAGAAGAGTGTTAGACATACTAATCATTAAGGCTTCCCCACCAACTGCCATGGTCATAAGTAAATATGATCCTATACACCACTGGGTTATGCCTGCTCATTCTGATTATATTAAACATGCATGGAGTTATAAACTGTTGTTACATGTATTGGAATTCATAAAGATGGGCCTCAGAATACTCAATGGTGATGGTAAAAGCACTAGCATCTCCACGTACCATGGGATATTTACTACACCTTTATGCTTTATGCCCAATTTCATTAATGTCTACTCCCCATTTCTCTATATGAATGTCTACGAACTAATGGGTACATCTGGATGGAACATTAGGATCTTAAATGATTTGTTTGCTCCTTGCTTAACTAAAAAAGGTCCTTTCTATTGAATTGCCTACTAGTGTCACGGGGTCTTTGTGCGGACACGACCACGTGCGGCGTCTAGGCGAGCGGAGCGCCTAGACAAGCCTGAATGAGTGGATCTTGAGTATGTGAGCAGCGGAAGTCTAGGGACACGACGGGGCCGCGGAGCGATGTCGTGCTTGATGTCTTGCGCGGGGCGTCAAGACGGGCGCTTGACAGCGATTGTGCGGCCAAGCGCAGGCAGGCTGCGCAGAGCGTCTTGAGCGGCGTCGCTTGAGTAGGCAGCGCGAAGCGCTGTGCGTCGATGCTTGGGCAGGCAGCGTGGAGCGTTGTGCGTCGATGCTTGAGAAGGTAGCGCAGAACGTTGTGCATCGACGATTGGGACTTGAGCATCGGCGTCTAAGCAGACACTTGCCATGTGCGGCCGCGCTTAGGCGACATCGAGCGGAGTGCTGGAGCGGCAGCGTTCCGATGGGGCGCGAGGAGCATTAGGGCCGCGGGCGCACCGAACGGGCAATTTGGTCACAATGCGGAGCCTCGGTCTGCTACTGTGGCATGCACACAAGAAACATGAACGATTGCATGAGAAACAAGCAAAAATTTGCTTGAGAAATGAGAACTTCTCATTAAACAATGCAATAAGGCTACAACAGGGTGGGGATAGCATGCTTCTCCCCAATTTACAGCAGGCCCAGGGGTTAGAGTGGCGAAGAGTAGCATGGAGGACCAGCCAAGGGGGTACAGTTTTAAAATTCACCCTAATTACAACAATGCCACGATACTGGCAGACCCACAAAACACTAACGTTTCCCTAGGACACCAGGCTAAATAAATGGAAAATCCTAAGAAAACATTAAAGATAATTTGGGAGCATTCATTTGATGTCCCTTGACAAAGTGGGTGTGGCCCATGAGAATGGCGATGCACGGTCGGGCATGCGGAGCTGTGCACTAACGCATGACCTAGACGCGGTGCGACGCTGCAGGGCTGCAGAGGATGTTTCAACGGGCCACAGAGAGGACCCGTGACATTCTCCCCCACCAAAGTCGGTGACGTCCCTGGCGTCGTTGATCCGGGCTATCCAAGTTCTTCATCTACAGTTTGAACTTCGCGCTTTGACTCTTCGTCCGTCAGGATCCTTTTGGTGTCGGCTTCTAGAGACTTGCGGAGCGTCGACTTCTTTGGCTTGGCGCGTTAGGAGTTTGCCTCAACTCCATGGCATCTTCTGAGCAATCCCCAATGGAAGACGGGATGTTGTTGAAGACTTCGGGGAAGCTCCAACTTGAATGCCGCTTTGCCCACCTTCTTCACGATGCGGAATGGGCCTTGGAAGCGGCAGCATTGTCCGGGGAAGTTGTCGCCTTGGTGAGGCAGCTTCACTCTGACAAATTCACCCACTTGGAACTTGTCGCTCGATGCATCGGCATCCTTCCGCTCGTTGTCCGAAGCTTTAGGATCCTTTGGCTTATGGGAGTCGATCGAGGACGCGACGAGGGCGTGCGTCGAGATTTGCCACCAGCAGGTGTGGCCTTGCCTCAGCCCATCTTTCTTGCGGGCGGAGCCTCGGTTGAAGGCTTGGAGTTGCCTAGTTTCGGTGGTGAGCGCTTGGGAGCCCATCGAGACATTGGCAATTTCTATAGGAGGGACTTGGGCATCCCGGAGATGCGTTGCATGGATGAGATCATCTTGGACGTAGCGCTCTTTCCCCGCCAGAGAGGAACAATGCAGGAGCTCCTTGTGTCATTGATCACCAAGGAGTTTGTGAGCGTCTCGACTGATGCGGCGATGCTGTCAAGGAAGTTCAGTCCCACCATGAGTTTGTGGTCGTCCATTGGGATGACGGTCAGGCTTGCAGCATTGTGTCATTGATCACCAAGGAGTTTGTGAGCGTCTCGACTGATGCGGCGATGCTGTCAAGGAAGTTCAGTCCCACCATGAGTTTGTGGTCGTCCATTGGGATGACGGTCAGGCTTGCAGCACCTAACCATTTGCCAAGACACACCGGGATGTCTTTGGCGATGCCTGCGATCGGCATAGGGTGCGAGTTCACAGCCTTGAACTGCGCCTTGTCTCTTGAGAGCGGAAGCTTGAGTCGCTTGGCGGCACTCTCCGAAATGAAGAAGTCATAAGCTCCAGTGTCGATGAGGTCCTCGAGTTCCTTCCCATTCAGCAACAGCTTGGTGAAGAGAAGACCTCCTTGGTTGGGCGTCGGCGAAGTCGACATGGAATTCAGGACATGCATGGCTCCCAAGCACTTGGGCGACGTGGGATGATCCTCCTCATCTTCTTCTTCTTAGCCTTGTGTGCCCATGGCATTAACGACAGCGCGCTTTGGACAGTCTCGCGTCCAATGCGGTCCATCATAGATGTAGCAAGGGTTCAGCGGCTTTGGCGGCGGCTTGGCCTTGTCCTAGTAGAACGACTTCTTCCCAGGGTGCGCCTTGCTATGATCATCGCGATGGGGATTTGGCGTCCGCCCATGCAATGAATGAGAGTCATTTCCTCCACCAATGCCCTTGCCGTGGGGCTTTGGTGTCACTTGCCGTGAGTCCCGATACTCCGTGAGAGCTTCGGCGGCAGACATGAACGAGCGAAGGTTGGTGCAGCGCTGACGATCCAACTCCATGCAGGCCCAAGACTTGAGCCCGTTTACGAATCATGCTCGAAGAATTTGCTCGTCAACTCGAGGATTCTGAAGGCATAGCTTGAAGAACTCCTTGACGTACTCCTTCAGAGAACCCTTTTGTTGGAGACGGAACAGTGCCATGTTCGCCTCCATGTCTGAATTAGCTTGACAGAAGTGAGCATTGAGTGCCTCATCGAATGCTTCCCAGGTCTCAATTGGATCCATGTCACCACGGTCGACGTCCTCGCAAATGCAACACCACTAGAGGTTGGCCGCATCTTTCCAGAAGAAGGATGCATTGAGTATCATCCTCTCTTCTGATGTAATGCCCTGGGCATCAGGGTAGCGCTAGACATTCCAAAGGAATTCCTTGATTTCCTTAGCCGATCGTTCGTCTTTGTAGGGACGTGGCTTCGGGACATCGATGGGTCATCACTCGTAGGAAGGGTTTCTTCCGCTTCCTTGGGCGCTTGGTGAGCGTCGTTCGAGCAACTTTAGCTTGTCATCAACTCCTCCATGAGTGCATCTCGCATGACCGCCAACTTGTCGTCCATCATTGCCTCAGGTTCATGATCGTCACCTCCATGGTCTCCACACGGGCATAGAGCAGAGCGACTTCGCTTTGCACATCCGGAATGCTCAGCGGTTCGTTGGAGAAGACATGCTCCTTGAGTGCTTGCATCTCCATTCCAAGACGGGCGAGCTGATTCTCCAATGCGGCCACGACGTCCTTGGATCTCGCGTGTCCACGCTCTTGGGCAGGCGACGCACGAGCTTTGTCTTGCTCCCTGGGTCATTCAGCTCCTCTTAATTGGAACCCATTGTGGTGAGACTTAGAGCAACCCCAGCAACGTTGCTCTGATACCACTTGTCACGGGGCCTTTGTGCGGACACGACCATGGGCGGCGTCTAGGCGAATGGAGCACCTAGACAAGCCTGAATGAGCGGGTCTTGAGTATATGAGTAGCGAAAGTCTTGGGACACGACAGGGCTGCAGAGCGGTGTCGTGCTTGATCTCTTGCGTAGGGCGTCAAGATGGGCACTTGGTAGCGATTGTGCGGCGAAGCGCGGGCAGGCTGCGGAGCGTCTTGAGCGGTGTCGCTTGAGCAGGCAGCGCGAAGCATTGTGCGTCGATGCTTGAGCAGGCAGCGCGGAGCACTGTGCGTCGACGATTGGGACTTGAGCGTCGGCATCTAAGCAGGCACTTGTCCTGTGCGGCAACGCTTACGCGACACCGAGCAGAGCGTTGGAGCGGCATCATTCCGATGGGGTGCGAGGCGCACTTGGGCCACGGGTGCACCGAGGGCGCGGGCACACCGAATGGGTGATTTGGTCACAATGCAGAGCGTCAGTCCGCTATTGTGACATGCACACCAGAAATATCAACGTTTGCATAAGCAACGGACAAAAACATTGATGATTGCTTGAGAAATGAGAACTTTTCATTAAACAATGCAATAAGGCTACAACGGGGTGGGGATAGCATGCTTCTCCCCAATTTACAGCAGGCCCAAGGGGTAGAGTGGCAAAGAGTAGCGTGGAGGACCAGCCAGGGGGGTGCAGTTTTACTATTCATCCTAATTACAACAATACCACTATGCTGGCAGACCTATAAAACACTGACATTTTCCTTGGACACAAGGCTAAATACATGAGAAATCCTAAGAAAACATTAAAGATAACTGGGAGCATTCATTTGATGTCCCTTGACAAAAGTGGGCGTGGCCCATGAGAACGGCGATGCACGACCGGGCATGCGGAGCTATGCACTGACACATGGCCTAGACGCGGCGTGATGCTGTAGGGTTGCGGAACATCAATGTTTCAGTGGGCCACAGAGAGGACCCGTGACACTAGCCCCTATAAGGATAAGGATGTGGTCTCCATACCCCACTAGAGAACCTAAAGCTAAGTCTGTCTATAACTTCATAAGTAGGCTCCCTCAAGCACCACAACATGCAGGATGGCCTGGTTGGATGACTATTTGGAAAATCCAAATACCCAAGGTGAAAAACTTTCTTTAGAAATCATCTCATAATAGACTACCCACCAAGGACATGCTGTTAAGATTTGATCCTTCCCGAAACTCCACTGCACTATGATGTGCGTTGTGTAAAAAGTCAAGTTGTAACAAAAAATATCCGACTATGACACAAGTTGAGATAACTCTAATGACATCCGATTGTAGACTACAAAGGCAAACTTTAAAAAATATAAAACATTAAATTACAAAACTACTGCTTCCGCAATCGCATGAGTAGTTGTAGTATTTTGGGGTCGATACGCAGACTGGTCAACTAGGTTTCTAGGAAGATTCTTAACTCAACTACACTAGCCTAAGGAGAAAATGTTGTTAGTTGTGTTTGTTTTTGAGTTGTTAAAGACGAGAAAGTAAACATAAAATGTCAATGATAAAAATATTTCCAAGGCAAAGTTCCACCCTAAGCTCATTTGCAGTTGTCAAACATTAAAAATGAATGAATCAATTCTATAATGAGTTCAAAGAACAAAACTATACAACATTCCACTACTCACTAATCTAATCCAAGAACTCATTGTTCAAAGTCTTAAATTGATTGAGGAAGTTATACAGGGTAAAGATCAACTATTATGATAGGAATATTCCCTAGAATTTTTTTAAAAACAATATGCTCAATATCAATTGTTAAGTCGTCACAACTTGTCGTCACAAGCTGACATGTTTATCTTACTACATCATCTTCTTCTGCACGCAATCTCAAACGATCATGTCAAGACTTGATCCAAGTGAGGATGTACAACCAATGACTCATGTTGATGCCGAACTCAATATATGGACAGTCACAATCAATCGTCATTAGTGAACACTTCTCATCGTGATAGGTTCCCTAGTTACACGACCTTGGGCGATCTCGATCAACGATAATCCCAATTAAAGAGTTGCTACCGAGACTATTGATAGCTACAAATCATTCCCAAAAATGCACTAGTTGACCATCTTGATGTGAGACATATAAAACAGGGAATAATCACACCTGTCCATCACAAGCTAGTTATTCTTCAACAGTCGTGATAAATTCCTCGATCACACGACTCTATACGATCCGATCAAGGCCTGTTCATATGAAGAATAACGAACATAGACTTAAGGATATGACTACCTCAAGGCTTTCTCAATTCTCAATAGATGTGCAGATTTTTCGGTTACACAACCTCGAATTTTATCCGAATGAAGATAATCACTAAATCTTGGTTATGACAGAATCCTCGGTTACACAACCTCGAATTTGATCCGAATGAAGATAATCACTAGATCTTGGTTATGACAGAATCCTCAGTTACACAAGAAAATGTTGTTTCTCCATAGTTATGACAGATTCCTTAGTTACACAACTTTGAGTGATCCTAGGTAAGGTTTGATCCGAATGATAAAAAATAACTTTGATAATAACGCAAAATATCAAGAATGCAAGTCTTTTAAAATTGACAAAGGATAAAGTCAATCAACTTCTATTGAACTAACTTGAGAAAGATCAAGCATTCCACAGTAACTATTTCTCGGTTAAATCAGAGCGCTAAATCGATTTCTAGGTTCATCACAACCTCATCACAAATGTCGTCACAAGCTGGGTTGTGACATGCGACAATTTTCCAATTTTGATAGATGCACAACTACAAACGATCATTTCCAGACTTGGCTCGTAATCTTATTCTTTTTTCCAATTAATAAATAATATTATTCTATTCATAATTAGTATATATTATATAAGAATATGAACCAAAGAATTTGTATCGGACTCAAAAAGTTAAACATACAACTTAACTATCAAAAAATACATTTATAATATTCCTCTTTGCAAGCTCGCTACAGGCAGAGGGTTTTGGAGGTAAATTTTCTCCACTTATTTCCTTTGGATAACCGTTGGGAGGATTTCTCTCCGCATACACAATTCATTTAGGATTTGTCAAATCATACAATTTTTTTATTCTTTTTGAGATTACTACTCAAACATCAAAGATGTATGGAAGTAGGCATCTATTTGTATTATTAAAGATATGTATTATGAACTATATATGTATATAAACTGAAACTAGTACATGTTTAATCAACCCTGTTCTAAGCCTTAAATTTCTCTCATCAATCTTTCGTTGGTCCGTCACCCCGCCACCATGCTGCCTTGCAACGTTCGCCTGCTCGTACTGCTCGCATACTCTGTCTGCAACAACCTCCGCCACCTCCAACGTCGAACCTCCGCCGATTCCAACGTCGGACCTCCTTCCTCAGGTCACCGACACTGTCCGTAGAAGAAGCCGCCAACCGCCTGTGTCATTGGCCGCACTTTTTTTTGGTTGACTATACCATAACTTTTTTTAGGGTTTATGATTAATAGTAGATATTCGTTATTGATGTTGGATGCAACTGTTTTTTTACATTAATTATTGTCATAGTAGATATTCTAACATTAATTATTGACATTTCAAATTACCACATAAATATAAAGAGTTCTCATGTTTTATTTCATTTCTTTCCATGAAAATTATTTCTTTTTCAAATTTATTTTTCCATTCAAGTTTATTTTGATTTTTAAGCTTTACTAAGACAACATACTTTTATTATTATTTATATGTATATATTATACTTTTTTATATATAATTTTGGTTCCCAAGAGTTATTTTAAACTTTTGGATTATATTTATCTAGCTAAGTAGGGAGCACAATGTTACCTACATTTTTAACCGTAGGATGCTTAATCTATGGTGACTTGATTTAGGAGAGAGAAAAAAAGTAAGAGAGAGGAGATATAATATCCACCATAGATCTAACATCCTACGATTAAAAACGTAGGTAACATGGTGCTCCCTACTTAACTAGGGAGCACCTACATTAAACCATATATATATATATATATATATATA
>LTAE01003725.1:11199-34222 GCA_001647135.1 Pontederia paniculata
CGGGCGACCGAAGGATCTTGACGGTCTTCAGTTCTCAGAAGTGGAGTCTGGGTGATTGAGGTGCAATCAACGGGCGGCCAAAGAAGCTGAAGGAGGAAGTGCACAGTTCCAGGTCGGTCGACCGAGGGTGCTGCGGGCGACCGAGAATCCTGAGAAATCTTCAATGCCAGGAGTGGACGTCCAGGATGCTATAGTGGAGACAATGGACGACCAATGCAGTTGAAGATGGGAGAAGTGCACAGTTCCAAGTCGATCGACCGAAGGTGCCGCGGGCGACCGAGGATTATGAGGAATCTTCAATACCAGGAGTGGATGTCCGGGATGCTGTAGTGGAAACAACGGATGACCAGTGCAGTTGAAGATGCGAGAATGACATGATGTCAAGCGGTCGGCCACATGTGGTGACAGACGACCAGGAGGCTTGTCGGATGTCTTCAAGGTCAGGAGTGGTGTCCAAGAGGCTGAGGTGAAGTCAGCGGACGACCAGTGCAGTTAAAGATGGTTGTGTCAAGCGGTCGGCCACAGGTGGTGGCAGACGACTAGGAGGCTTGACGGATGTCTTCAAGGCCAGGAGTGATGTCCAGGATGATGAGGTGAAGTCAACGGACGACCAATGCAGTTGAAGACGGTCCAAGATGACAAGTAAGTCGGCCATAGTGGTGGCGGACGATCAGGAGGCTTGACAGACAACTTCGCTCAAGACTGGGGAGCGTCCAGAATGCTGAAGTGAGTCAGTGGGCGACCAGAGATGCTTGTAATAATATAAAATATTATGATAATTAAATGTAAAATAATAATAATAAATAATGGATTTTTTGGGTTGGTTCATATTTATACCTTTTCACTCATAATTAATTGATTAATATTGAATTGATCTTGAGCTATTTATATTGTCGAGTTAATCCCATAAGATAATGAGCCAATGATTATAGAGGTGAACGAATAAGAGTTAAAAGCCTAATAAAATTAAAGTATATGTTTGATTTATTTTTTAATCTGAGTATATGATAAATAATAATAATCTAGAGAATAAGTTGAACGAAATAAAAAACTATATAAAAGACAAAAGCATGATAAAATAGTAAGATTAATTAAAATTCAAAAAATAATAAGAAATGAATAATCACATTGGATATGAAAAAAATATAAAATATAAAATTATTAAATTAAATAATATTTATCAAAATTATTTAAATTGCGCAACACGAGAATATGTTACCTAACACTAAACTAAAATAGGTACCAATCATCTCCTTAAACTTTTGTATCTTTGACATGTAACCTTTTGTTAGTATTTTCATTAAATTTAACTTTTTTTTCATCAAATGATATTTTGTATCCCTGTGCTCAATTATTTATATTTAAAAATAATTTTATCATTTTTTAATATTTTTTTTTTAAAAGAGGAGGGATTCCCACTTCTTTTCTCTTGCATCATGGGGGAGAGGAGGGGCTCCCTGCTCTACACTTCTTTTACATCTAGATGTTTTTTTTTAAATATCTGATTATTATTTTTTAAACATTCAAGAGTACATATGACATTTTATGTCAGATAACATTCAAAGATTGAAGTGTCAAGAATGAACAGTTTAGGGATACAATTGACATCTTTTGTAATATAATATTAGACATGGGCATATAAAAATATGCAATAATTCAATTAAAAAAATAAATTTTCAACTACGAAAACTCCCAAAATTATATATATATATATATATATATATCAATTCAAAAAAATATTTAATAAGTTTTATCATAATTTTCAATTGCATAAATTTTTTTTGCTGAAGAGGCGAAATCCAATTTACTTGAGTCGGCCACTCAACATCGACCAAACACTACATACCCGCACCCATGGACTGACGAGCAAATTGAAACCTATATATGTATCCGAAAAGAAAAGAAGATTCAAGCTTCCATCCATCACCGGTCACTATGGTGCCGTTTGATTAAAAAATAAATAAAAAGAATAACTCCTTATTTTAAGAATAAGGTCAAACACTCATCAAAATAAAAATATACTTATTCTTTTAAAAATTATCTCGAAGACTTTAACTGCATATTCTATTTGTATATTCTTCTCAAAATAAAGAATATCCTCTATTTTACTCTTTTTTTCCTTTTAATCATATTTTATTTTTTGTTTTTGCACACATGATATTATATTTATTTTATGTTATTATTTAATCACCAATTATAAATATATTTGTAATAAAACATTCAATTAATTCATAATATGTGATAATGTAAATAATATTAAATTATTTTATATAACATATTATAAATCAATTAATTAATCAAATAAGGATTAATTACTATAGTACCATAAATAATAAATAATTAAATTATAACTATAAATGAAATAAAAATGAAGATTTATTTTTAGAGATATAATATAATACATTTAATATTATTCATTAATATGATATTATATAATGTCATTAATTAATTTGTAAAAAAATATAATTAATAATTTTACCATAAATAATAATTAAGTAAATATATAATTATAAATGAAATAAATAAATGCTTATTTACGATTAAGTTTATATTATTAATGTATTTTATATTATTTATTTCTAATATAATATATTTTAAATTTTTTATTCATATCAGTCCAAATACTTCTTCATAAGAATATAACTAATATTTAGAATATATACAAGAATATTATATTTTTTTACATATTTTTTTTTAAATTTAACGGCCCCTATAAGAAAATATGACTTCCACGAGGGATTTATGTGACATAAATTTTCCTGCCACAACTTACAAAAGATTAATGATGAAATTTTCATCATAAAATTTCAACGTATATATTGTTATGTGTGACAAGAATTCACAAGTCACTCTCAAAATTATGATGGTGTCGATGGGAAAGTGCCGGATCATAAGCATCACAACATATTGCATCACATTTCCCTTGCAATTTTTTTATCTTTTATTATAATAAAAATTGTCCCAACTTTATTTTCCATACTTAAATTTTCTTTTTTATGCCGTGAAAATAGGGAAAAAGGGAATTGTGTCGAAAAAGGGAGAAATTTAGTAGATTTATGGTAGAGATAAAATTTGGTGCGCGTGCAAAAATTGTATAATATCAAAAATAATATCGAGTTGCCCGACTCATCTCGGCTTGACTCGAATTCGATCGGATCAAAAATCATGTCCCGATCACTTACTTTTTCTATTTATTTAATAATTTTTAAAAAAGTTCTAACTTTTTTTTGCTACAATAAAATTTATATTTTATATCAATACATAGCATTTAATATAATTTTACCATAAATTAATAAGTAAATATAAACAATATTTCTATCTATAATCACTATACAATATATAACAATATTTCTTTTCGATTACGTTTTGGGATTATCAGTGTTCAAATGATCAATTCGACGTTTGAGCTCGCACGTTAAATTTTTGCAAAATTGATAATTTCGATGGCTTAAATTCGAATACTATTTTTTTTTATTTTTCGATATATAAAGTTATTAATTATATGTGTCAACAAAATTTAATTATATATATAAAAAGATGAATTAAAAAATTTAGGATTACACATGTATGAAACACTATCAAATTTATGATGAAGCGCTCAGATCAAGACATGGGGCCCTTCATTTTAAATGAAGATAATGATCTGAGCCTTTTATCATAAATCTAATGATGTTCCAAACGCCACACATTTCTTAATTTCAAAAATTTATATTCAATATGAAAAAGTAGACGGACAACTTAAGTATAAAAAAATTATTTATAATATCTATCTATTAAAAAAATATACGGCAAATCTTCTTTTCCTTTTAGAAACTCGTTAGAGTAGGGATTTGAAGGTAAATTTATTTCTCTATGCTTCATTTGTCAAATCATACAAATTTCTACTCGAACATCAATTTCTACCCAAACATCGAAGATGTATGGAATAAGAAATCTATTAGTATTATTATAATATGTATTCTGAACTATAATATATATAAACAGCCCTAGATTTTTCCATACCGTCGCCGCGCTACCTCGCGAACAACCTCCGCCACGCCGAACTTCCGCACCGGCACCGCCGACTGCCTCCTCTCTCGCGCCGCCGCCAATATCTGCTCTCTCCCGTCTCGTCTGTCCGCCTCTCCTCTGCGTCGCCCGACGAAGCCGCCTACCGCCGCCAATATCTGTTCTGTCACATCTCGTCTTCTCTACGTCACCCCGCGCTTCCGTAGAAGAAGCCGTCTCGTCTGTCCGCCTCTCTGCGTCACCCCGCGCTTCCGTAGGAGAAGCCGCCCACCACCTCTGCTGCTAATGTGCGTCACCGGCCCATAATTTTTTTAGGGTTTATGATTAACATAGTTGATATTCATTATCTGTGTTTGATGTTGGATGCAACTTTTATTTCCCTCTCAGATTTTCAAAGCACAAAGAGACCATGAAGAGGTGTTCTAGAAGGAAGCATCTCGACGACGGTCCAACCAAAAGAGCGTCGCTCAACTCAAAAAGTGTGATTTTTTATTCTTAAGTTAATTCAACTTTTCCTGTGTTATGTAGAATATGATCTAAACCTAAGAATATGCAGTGTTCCCATTCCGAAACTAGGTCATTTTCAACAGGCTTATCCTCTAATACAATATAGTGTTTGCTAAAATAATATTTTTTGCCTGCCGTTAAACTGACTTGTTATAAAAAATTAATCTAGGATTTTCCTCCGAAGACCCTGTGGAGGGTATCACCTGGCAAGAGGGTTCTGTTGGAGAGTCGGCAACATTTGATGACTTATTGAAGGTGTTGGGTTCCAGCAGCAAAAAAAATGCTACATTGCATAAGAAGAGGTTGGGTGGTGTTTGTTAATTAAAATGATTAAGTTATGCATCTTGAAGGAGTTCCTTTATAAGTTTCGGACCTCCATCAAATTTCGACCTACTAAAAATTTCACTTGTTTTCTTTGAAACCATAGTCAAGTAGTTCTACTTTTTATGTTTTAACACTGTTGCGATGCCATTATACACAGAAAAAGAGTGGAGGAGGGCGAAATTGCCGAAGATGAATGTACATCTGAGTCACCTAGTTCTGATGAAGGGGTAGATGCAGGTGAGTAAGTTATGATTTCTTTGGAAATGTAGTAATTTTCCTTCTATAATTTTTCTGTAGTTGTAAATTAAAGTACTCTGCTGGTGATTTTTTTTGTTTACTCACTGAAAATGCTATAATCTAGATGTCATGGATCTGCATGAACTCGAGTCATGGAAAACATGGAAGATATCGTCAATGCTCGAAACCATTACACAATGATCATTTTGAATCCTTGATTTCTGTTCATTGTTATGCTGGTGATTTTTTTTTACTCATTGTTAATGTAGAGGTTGTAGATGAACTTGAATCATGGAAAACATGGAAGATATTGTCAATGCTCGAAACCATTCAATGATCATTTTGAATCCTTGATTTCTGTTCATTGTTCATGAAAAGCGTACAATCCTTTCATAGCCACAATGATTTATGATTGGTGCATTTAGTTACATGTATTGATTCAAGGTTTCACAATAACATGAGTGATTTATGAAATTCTACTGTTGATTCTTTTTGTTTACTCATTGAAATTGTTATAATCTGGAGGTCATGGATCCACATGAACTTGAGTCATGAAAACATGGAAGATCTCATTAATGCTCGAGACCATTACACAAGGATCATTTGGAATCCTAGATTTCTGTTCATTGTTCATGAAAAACATACAATGCTTTCATAGCCACAGTGATCTATGAATGATGCATTTTAGTTACATGCATTGATTCAAGGTTTCACAATAACATGAAGGATTTATGAAATTTGTTTCCCTTCCCACCTTTGCTTGGTCATGAATTTGTCCTTTTCTTTAATAATGGCGTGACCATGATGATGTGATATATTTGCTTCAAATAATTTCTGCATGAGTGAAGTATGAAGGTCTTTTGTTTTAAAGAAAGAATATGACCATTAATGCCATAGTTGTAGCTCATTACTAGTTTATTCTTCCTCTTTCCCTCAAAAACTAGTTTATTCTTCCTCTCAAAATTAATCTTATTCTATTATCTTCTGACATTCTTTTTGTTTTGTGATGGAATCTAGTCATAGTAGTACCTGTGAACTATTCCATTAGCTCTCCTCACCAAACTTTACTTTGTTCGTAATATGGCCCTTAATTCATTTTTTTTCCTGGTGATGATATTAGAGAACTCTTACTTCCATGGTTATAAGTGCAACTTCATGTTCATCATATATAGTTTCGTCATAACACAGATAGTGGCACAATATGCAACTGATGTATATGTGCACTGTTATCTAGAACGTCTTTCAAGCTCAAGGTGAATCTTGATCTTTCCATCATATATCGTGGGATTTCCAATATATCGATTTCTTGTAATCGATAATCTTGGAGATTCAAGGCCTCTTCATTTGGTTAGTGAATCTGTAGAGATGGCATTTTTTTGGGTTGGCTTTTTGTTTCCTTTTATTTTTATTTTGCTTTCTGAGAGGGATTTTGTTTCCTTTTATTATGTTTGCCAATTGTCTTTTTTGGGGTTGGCTTTTTGTTTCCTTTTATTTTTATTTTGCTTTCTGAGAGGGATTTTGTTTCCTTTTATTATGTTTGCCAATTGTCTTTTTTGGGGTTGGCTTTTTGTTTCCTTTTATTTTTATTTTGCTTTCTGAGAGGGATTTTGTTTCCTTTTATTATGTTTGCCAATTGTCTGATAGATATAGCCACTTTTGTTCTCTTCCTTTCATGTTGATCAGCTTATTGTTATATATTATTTAAAGAAAACTTATTGATATATTGAGTTAGATAGCGAATATGACACGGTAAATGAAGAAGAGACTGACCTAAGGGAAGATGCGACCACTGAGGCTATGGAGCAGGATGATGAAGACAAAGACAGAGATGATGATGAAGTATCTGATAGTGATGATTCTTTTGACTTGGAGGATAAAGACAGTCATATTGAAGTTGGACTGCAGAATACAAGGTCATCTTTCTTTGACTCTCTTACTACGCCATTTAAATAGTTCATCCTACATCACACATCTATTGAACTAATTACTTTTCATTTATTTCTTCTAGAGTCAGTTAAATATGAGAATCCAACACAATAGATTTTTTGAATACCTACTGGCGAAATTGCTTTTCTGGTTTTGGTATACAGCACTTGTAACTTTCATGGGTTTAAAGTTTAATGCAAAACTACCAATGGGCATTGGCTCTGTATTCGAGCCTTGGCAAATATACTGTTAGGAGAGGCGCTCCCCTTTTGAACCAAATTAGTTTGGTGCTAGTTGCCCTGGTTATCTGTGGGCAGACCCAAAAAAGTTTTAATACAAAACTGGGTGACTACCAACTCTGAGTAATTCTTTTCTTCCCTAAAAAAACACTGTAGATTTAAATATTTTTATCATATTTTAAATTCCTATAATTATGGGTTATTCTAATGATCGTTTCTTTTGTAGATCCTTTTTCGTGTTTTGCCTATAATAATATAGTTGTGTTTGCATCTATTACCTGCTAACTGTGTAGTTAAGTTCAAGTTGCATACTGCTTATGGAATAAATGAATTATTATCACGGTCACAAATCAAGATGAAATGTTGCCTTTGCAGTAGAGAATATTATACCCCAACTACTTAATGGGACAATAGGTCTTTCTCGTTGTGGTATGTGATGGTTGACGTCATTTGTATATCACCCTTTCTTAAGATACCTCCAAACTCAATGTTGTATCTAAAGCGTACATCCACTATTCAACAGTAGCGTATGTGTGAACACTTTGAGTGATGCAAATTATACAATCATTTGTTATGCTTAGTCTTATCTATTTTCTCAGATGAGAATAAACTAATACCTTTTTAATTCTTGTTTCTTGTTGCCCCCTACTTTTCTATTTGAAAACCATTTTGCTTCATGCAGCCGTTTTCATTGCCACTTGGAAAGGATTCTAGCAAGTGAAGAGGTTGAAAAAGTGTTAAAAAGAAAATGGAAATTTACGTGGGAAATGCCTGATGTTGAAGTGCCCACATGCAAGTGGTCGGGTACCGGAGAACCACTTCCAAAGGTATTTATGGATATAGAACAATGGATTGTGAGAAGATTTTTCCTGCATTTATGATATGTTCTAAGGGCTTCTTAATACTTTTTAAGCCGATTTTCCCTAATCCCATGCTTATAAGTCGTATATGTACGACTACCTTTTACTTTATGATGAAAGTGATTCTTTAGATACTTGGCAAGTAAGTCTGATAATGAATTTATGGATTTGAAATTCAAGATACAAACATACCATCAACACCTTCAAAGAAGAAAAAAAGCCATAAACACAGTTGTCGGGTTTGCTTTATCTGCTGATATTTGAGGGGCAGTATGCATCGGTATGCCAGATCTCATGAGGTACCCATACTAGGTACGGGTACGCATTGGGTACGCGTCTAGTACATTAGGCTACGCGCCCAACCATAATAAAATATTAATTAAAATAGGGTATGTGATTTAGGGTACGTTTTGCATCTTCTGTGACAGAATAAAGTAGGTAGAACAAAAAAACCCCAACTGAGGTGATAGCTAGATAAGCAAAAGATCAATGGGGAATAAAATGAAAAAAATCAAAGGAAACAACGGCATTACTACAAATGAGCCTCTCTTCTTCTGTACTCTGAATGTGAATGTGAGAGAAGAAGAAATCATCTCTGCTTGCTGCATTTGGAGCGTACAAAACTAAGGGAAGAGAGAAGAACATATTGGCTCTCAGATTTTTTTTCTTCTGTTTAACGTTGGAACACGAAAGGACAGATTGTAAACAAAATTAGGGAGACAGCTCATACGCATTTTAGAGAGCAGAGGGAGGGAAACCAAGAAATATGACAGCTGGGTGTCCACTTATTTTTTGTGATAAATGACTGCTGTACAGCCTACACCCTAAAACAAGCTACAAAGTGTCCACTTATTTTTTAACAGATAATTTGTTACTTGCTTTTTAAGAATGATTAGGAATTAGGGATTTTGATATTTAAAAAATATATTTTTTAAGGTTCTCATGCTTTATTATCTTATTTTAAGCCTTTTATATATGTTTCTAATAAGATTATGACATAGTTATATTATTAATTATTATCATATTTATCTTATTAAATTTTATTTATATATAGTTTATATTATACATTTAATATATATTGTTGTACCCGTACCCTAAATTTTTAAAAATTTATGGACCTCGTACTCATACCGGGTACTAGTTCCGTACCCATTACCTATGTGTCATAGTTTGAGGGTCATCACTGCAATAAAATGGTCCCAATTATTCTAAATAATTTAGTCATGAATTGTGGCTACCGACTTAAATTACTATATCTAGAGCATGCTTTTTTTTGTCTAAATAGACTTCCTAACAACAAAGCAAGTTACATGAAAAATTCCTACTTTTGTTATTTGGTTTCTTTCTCTACAGTGGATTCATGTAAGCCAAGTTACATAAAAATCTAAGGTTGTGTTCACTACATTGCCATTGCACATTACTTGACAATGTACATTCCCTATCAGAAAGATTGCCACTTATTAAATGTACATTACCTTGTTTAGTATGAATAGGTAATGTGTCTGGCAATCTTTATTATCTTATTTATTATATAAAGTAATTAATAAATAATGTACATTTTTTACTAAAATACCCTTGAATGAGATAGTTATGTTTACAAATTTATATAAATTTAATTGAATTATTTGAACTTGAATCATAGAATTCAAGCTGGTTGGTGTAAGTGGAGGAAGACTACTGGAGTCCTTTGTGATAGGAAAGTACTCCATAAGGTTAAAGGGAAATTCTACCGCACTGCTATAAGACCAGCAGTGTTATATGGTAGTGAATGTTGGGCTATGAAGGGACAATATGAACGTAAAGTGGGGGTAGCTGAAATGAGGATGCTGAGATGGATGTGTGGTCATACTAGAAAGGATAAGATTAGAAATGACCATATACGTGAACGAGTCGGAGTGGCCCCTATTAGCGAGAAGATGGTAGAGAATAGTTTGAGGTGGTTTGGTCATGTTTAGAGAAGGTCATTAGATGCGCCAGTAAGGAGGGTAGAGCAAACAATCTGGAGTCAGATTAAAATAGGGAGAGGGAGACCAAGGCGAACACTTGGCGAGCTAATAGAACGAGATCTATTAGTGAATAATACCTAAAAATTTGGTTATTGATAGAGCGCAATGGCGTCGTATGATCCATGTAGTCGACCCCACCTAGTGAGATAAGACTTTGTTGTTGTTGTTTTATTTGAACTTGAATCACAAACATATACCCCTAAACTAAAAAAATTATACATCAAACAAATAAACGTATAAAATAAGTAATATATAATTTTCTAAAACTGGTAATAGAAAATTAATAATAATTATTCTAAATGTTTATTATATTTTAATAATTAACAATATATTATTTATTATTTATAATATATGAATAATCAATTATAGTTAATTAATAATACTAATGTTAATATTAGTATAAATACTAATTTATTTAATGATAAATGATAAAAATAAAAATATTAGTATACTAATTAATAATCGTTATACTAATTTTATTTGATTATTTTTATCATCTATTTAAATAAAATTCTAAAGGACGAATGTGGAAAAATAATTATAGGAAGTGGCAATCTCGATTCCCCTCTCTCCAATGGGCAATCCGGATTGCCACTTCATAAGCAATCCGCATTGCCTGTCAACATAGATTACCACAAAATTAAAACAAGTGAACGAGAGAATGTGGTGGGGCCAGGTAATTTAATACAACATTACCAGCAATGTGAAAAGATTACCTCTATAGAAACGCACCCAAGATAAGTCATAAATCATCATACAACAGAAGCAAACATATATACATTGGTGAAAAAGAAAGTGATAATATAAATAAAATATGACACTGAGAAACAAAAAATAAAAAAAGTACAAAGTACAAAAAGGATAAGAAATGTAATAAAGCATTATATGATATTTTATTGAAACTATTTTTTTAATCTATCCTAATATAATTACATTATTTCGCAAAATTTCAAATATTATCTCCATAAAGAATTTAAATCTTATCAAGCAAACAAAATAAGTGAACATTTTGAAAGTTAAAATTATCTTCCACTTGAATTTCATATACATGAAATTTCAATATATCCAAATGCACTCTTAGTTTCTAACATCATTTTTGAAGTGATACATATTTAAATGTACACACCTGATATATGAATCAAATTTTTACAAGATGTCTATTTTCCGTATTAGTAAATTCACTATCTGAAGATGAATAACCGATTAACTTGGCCATCTGTTCATTCTTTTCTTTCATGTACTTGTAGGTGCCTGATTTTGGTATGGCTCATGATCTTCAGCAAAAGCTATATAATCATTGGTTCAATATCTTTAAGACTTGTGGATCGAATGAATTTGGTTCATCTAGGCAGAGGTTCTTCTTTTCCCTTTGTAAGTATTATCTCTTCATTCTCTCAAAAAAAAGTAATGTCTCTACATATTTAACTCCTTGTCTTTTGCCGTCTTTCTGGAAAAAAGCTTGTTTCTATGTTCTTCAGCATATCTCCTCTGTAATTTTTTGTTGTATACTGTATTTTGTAATTTCTTATTTATTTGTAACTATATACTTTTAAGGGGAAAATCATAACTAGTGAAGATCAAAACTCATCAAATTATATTAGTATAATAGAAAAAGGTATGTTTAGTAAGCTGTAAATTATTATTATTTTTTTGAAGGAAAGCTGTAAATTATTATACGCGAGTAAAAAGTAACATGATCGGAAAAATAGACATCAAGTTGAACAAGTATGCCCTTGCAAGTATTCTCCCCACTCACTGTATAATGATTGTGTGATATACACAATAGTTCTTTCTTAATATCTAGGATTCCCCTTAAATAACATTATTATGCTGAGTTCAATTGTCCCAAACAAAAGCTACGGTACAGTCTGCTAGTGACTAAATCTGAACCTGCAGTGCATCTGGTGTGAGCCACCTGCACAGAAGATCCTCCAAAGCCCATGTCCATCCGTGTGTCAATCCAGTGCCATCCTGATGTGGTCCACACCTCCCCAAGCCACTGTACAACCAACAAAGCAATCTGATTTTATAACTATAGCATCTGGGAATCGTTTAAAAAGAAAAAAAATGGTTGAGCTTTCCTGAGGTTGAAATGACAAGGAACTTATGGCATCAATTTGTGACAGCTTATAACTATCACATTAACCTATGTTGCCATCAGATTATGGTGATTATTATTCACAAAAGGTGAAATCCACTATCTATTTTTGGATCTCTTGTACTGGTTCTTTTAACTGCCACCTTTCATGCTTTTGGGTGTAGTTTTAAGGCGATGTCAGTTGCTTGAATTTCAAAATTCAAATGAAGTGATGTGTAATCAATTCGTACATTCATTTTCTATTATCTTTTTTCAAGAAATCCTAAGGCACATTCTCATCCTCTTTAAATTCCAATGTTAATATCGTGATTTGTTAGTTTTAGAAAGAATGTCAGATGGTAGCAGTAGCTGCAACAGGAATAATTAGTTCAATTCACTTGTGTTTGGTGCAGGCAATAGTTATCGGGATGTAATGCATTGCAACAAGAGACCATTTTATCTTAAAGGCAACAAAGAGGATTCGAATTTTATGGATGCATACATTATGCATGCTGTACGAGAACTTACTATACAGCCATTGACTAAAAAGAATCAGTTGTAGTATCTCAGTCTTTTTTATATTCATTTGAGGCAAATTATGTTGCTTATTTTGCAGTTAAATCATGTTTACATGACAAGAGCTCTTGTGATCAAGAATGAGGCAAAATTAGGAAAGCATCAAGATGGTGAAAATGATGAAAAACTTTGTGGTGGCACCTTCCTTGATCATGGGTTCACTCGTCCCAAGGTAATAACTTGAAAGCAATCTATCTGAATTTTGTTAATAAATTATTTTATAACTTTTGAAGTTCCAGTAGGTTATGAAGAATTTAGTTTTCCTAAGAAAAAGCTAATAATATCGACGATAATTTTTTTTATTTGTTTAACTGTTTTAGTTTAACCCAATATTTGCTTCTTCCTTCAAACATGAAATGTGAAGAAAATGTTTCCCTCATGTAAAAGGAAAATATCTCCTAAAAAAATGTAAAAGGAAAACATGTGAATATATATTCTCGGTCTATGTGAGAATCTAACTTCTTAATAATAAGAGTTATTTCCTCTAACACCTGAACTGTAATTTTTCTGCATCCAACACTCAACTATAGACTTTTAATTTTCCATTTAACACTCAAAAAATATAGACTTTTAATTTTACGCACCGAACTTGTCTAAGATTTCACACTCAATAGTTCAATTATCTATCATCCAACTTTCTGTTAATTTTTTTAATAATTCTGAAATGAAAAATTCCCTTCTTAATGATAGTAGCTTTTTGTGTGTATCCGCACCCACTCATAAATTGTTTGCCCTTTTTGACTTTGTTTCCCATACACATTTGTAAATTTCATGGTTTTCGGGTATAATACAAAGTGGATGACTGCCCAAGCTTAGTAGTCACTCTCTCTTGTAAAAAAAGGCGGAGGCCATCCCTCCTACCATCCACCCTCCTTGATGAAAAGGCAAAGGTGAGGGTGGTTGCCCAGGTGGGAGGAGGCACACTCTCTCCTTTTTATTTTTAAATATTTTCATGATATCAAAGAATGAAGGTCCAAAATGGTGATTTGTAATTATTAAAAAAAATTAGAAAGTTGGCGGAATTGGTGTAAGGATTTGATTGTCGAATCCCAATTTTATTCATATAACAATATACCGAATTACTGTGTGCAAGGATTTTATGTTGGATAACTTAATGATTTGTCCTTGTAATATGCATATAAATCCTTTCCTTTTGCTAACTTATCTTGCTTTTGGGCACTTTCGTTTAGGTGTCAATTTGTCATCACTAACTCAGATATTTTTCTCTAAAAAATCTCACAATCTTTTTAATTTATCTTTTAAATGTGTGTTATCCGTTAAAATTTTCCACAGGTTTTGATCTTGTTGCCACTTGCAAGCGTTGCATTCCGTGTGGTGAAGAGACTGATCCAACTTGCTCCATTATCAAATAAAGTACATGGCTTATTTTTTCTTCATTCTTTTGCTTATTGCCTCTTTCTATTTCATGAGTATATGATAAATCTAAAGTTAAGCTATTTTCTTTGCTGTTGCTCTTGGGAAATTCATTGTGCTGTTTGAAATTTTTTTAGTGAGGGTATCTGTTAGTTTTTCTTTGTTTTGTCCATTTCTCTAGTTGTTTTGTTGAGCCATGAACTCTTGTGTTCATCAAATGTGATCTTTAAGTTATTTATGTGTGAGGAAGTGAGAGTAAGGTCCTGGCAAAGAACACAAACATTTGATGCCCAAGCATTGGTGAAGAATTTAGGCTTTGATTTTTGTATTTTTATTTATTCTGATCTGGTGCATCAGAGGATACATGTTTTGTGCTCGTGTGTTGTGATCCCACATCAGCATATAAACATGATTGTTAAGAAACTAGGTTTAAGATAATTCTAAAGGCTTAGGCATTTTGGTGCAAATTTTCCTACAACTTGTAATTACTTAATTATTCCCTGAGAGCATATGTTTCCTGGAAGTGCTTTACCAATTAATGAGTTTTTATTATTGCTCATTATAAGTTGTCATGATGATACTAATGCTCGATTCATGTATTCAGTCTTTTTTTTCTTTTATCATATTGCAATACTTGTACATTATTATTGCTGTTAATAAGCAGTGTATAATCCCTGAAAAACACAGTCCTTGCTTTGAACTTAGATGCCTAACGTTTGGGCCAGAAGTGATCAATACATGATCTAGGTCCCTCCTTTTCATAATTGAAATGGTATTTCGGAATTCTTGGAATGGATTATATATGAGCCCTACTAATGTTTAATAATGAAGCACAGTCTCTACTCTCTACCAGAAACATATTGTTTGCATGTCTATGCTTTAGTTTATCGTGCTTTCATAACCTGATGTCCGCTTGCTATGCTTTCTCTTCTTAGGCTCTGTTGCAAAGTTACATTTAAATGAGTGATTGGTAATTGGTTTATGATGAAATTTCAGTCCAATGTTGCACACATGAGCCGTTTTTCTGAAGAATTTGGACCCGTGGATGGAGAAGACGAGGAAGAAGATGATGAAATGACAAATACAGATTTTAAAACAAAAAAAACTAGAAAACCTGCAGATCATCAAAGTTTGTTTGCTGGTGGGAACAAGCATGATGAATTTATGATAGGGATAAAGATTACAAAGTAAAAATGTTTGTTTAGTATCATTTTCCATTTCATATTTCCTTATTGGTGAATCGAGATG
Source organism: Pontederia paniculata (assembly GCA_001647135.1). Classification (NCBI taxonomy): domain Eukaryota; kingdom Viridiplantae; phylum Streptophyta; class Magnoliopsida; order Commelinales; family Pontederiaceae; genus Pontederia; species Pontederia paniculata. The sequence goes on from LTAE01003725.1 coordinate 26,582, forward strand.
CATCTTGATGATATTACTTTATTGTCCTTGTAGGCGAAATGTGAAATTATATAGTAACTTCTACTCTTCAGATATCATTATTGCATCTCCTCTTGGATTGTATAATGTAAGTTCTTAGTCAACATGAGATAGCTTTTGCCTCCTATGATTTTGCTGCTCAGAAAGCACCAGGCGAATTGTATTAACTTTAATATTCCTTGGTGCTTCAGAAAATTGCTGAGATGGAGGTTGAAAAGGAAAAAGATGTTGATTATCTATCTTCTATAGAGGTAGGCAACAGTTAATTAGTCCTTGCATTGGTTATCATGTTTCATTCTAGGTAAGCAAAGTCGTGAATGACTATTGGTACATGAGCAGGTCATGATCATCGACCATGCAGATGTGATAGCCTTGCAGGTTCGATTTATCACTCGATACCTTTTCTTTAGTGTATAATCACCCAGAACTTTTCTTTTATTATTATTGATATTCCAAATAACTAAACTGTAAGATTGAATCTCTAACTTGCAGAACTGGGATTATCTAGATGCTGTTGTAAAACATTTGAACCGCTTGCCAACCAAACAGCATGGGACTGATGTCATGCGCATCAGACAGTGGTAGATTCCTTTTCTGTGTTATTCTTTTTCTCGGGCAATGGGGGAGGGGGTTACTTATCCATATTAAGCATGATTCTGTCTTGAGACTTTAACTCAGTAGTGCAGCCCTTGAATGTCTAGTTTAGTCACTAATCATTTCACACAAAAGATCTATTAGTTGATTTATAATAGTCAGACTATTGCCACCTAATTGCTGCAAAGCTGAGAGCACGAATAACTTTCTTGTTTTTAACTATTTTTTTATCCATTATTGGTACTGGAGAAGTTTGAATTATTTTCGGCGGTATGAGTTTTCATTAATTCAGTAAAAACATGTCTTTTGCACTATCTATTTTCCAAAGGATCCTTTAATCTATTATGATTTATCGTAGTCGATCTTTTCACAAAAAATTATCGTTGTCGGACTCATGCTACCTAATTAACTGCAAAGACAAGGCACTTGTTTATATGGATAACTTTCTTGTTTTTAGCTCTTTTTAATCTATCAGTAGTCCTTGAGAAGTTTGAATTATTTTCTGAGATATGATTTTTCATTAATTCAGTAAAAACATGTCTTTTTACTAGGTATCCATGTGACACCCTTTGTTTTAATCTATGCTGCATATTATAGGTATCTTGATGGTCATGCACACTTTTATCGCCAGACCATACTCCTGAGTTCATTTCTTAATCCAGGTATTTTTAACTTATGACTCTTTAAGTAACAATGCGTATGCATACATGGCATCAATATCACTTCTCCTAGTATTAGTTTCTGAGTGCGCCCTCACAAAAGTGTTTGCTTCTGATTATCATCGACATCGTAATTCACAATTTAGTTTGTGTTGACATCATGAACTTTATCCTTGTATGTTTCTAACTATATTTTCTATTGCCCTTCAAAAAAACTATATTTTCTATTACTTGTTTACTTAACTAGCAATATAAAAAAGTAGATGCACTTTCTTGTCAAACTATATGCATGTTCTAGAATTTGGCCTTAAAAATAATGCTGATGGTACATGTAGCACTGGCATCTTACTATAGCAAATTCGTCTGGCTTTTGTTCGCTAAGAAGATATCAATGACAATTGCTAGTGTCAACAATATCACCCTTAAAAATACTCCCACAGTATCGTCCCTTGCCAATTTGTACACCTTTGTGTCAGCCAGTTTATAATAATTAGAAAGGGAAGAAACAACACAATAGTATCCATTCCATACTTGAAAATCTTTGCACAAAATCTGCTGCAGGTTTCCACTGGCTTGTGCCTGGAACAGCCTGATGGATGCCAGCTACTGCTTCAGTTTCTGGAATTGAAATTTTCTAATTCACTTTCAATAAAAGCATTATTCGTTGCCTGTATATTCCATTTTTTTCTGGTTTTTATTTCTTATTTCAGAATCTCACTTATTGAATTGTGTAATACTTTTATTTTGGCTACAGAGATGAATAGTTTCTTCAGTCGGCTTTGCATGAACTACGAAGGAAAGGTGAGTGACACTGTCAATTTCGTTTTTGCTTTCTTCTAAAACGGCAAACTTGGTGCTCCAACTGATCCCTACCTAGCGGGTGGGGGGGGGGGGGGGGGGGGGATGGGTGAGCACATATATGTAGCTTTCTTCTTCTAGGTTGCTTATGATAACTTCTGTTTTTTTATCTTTCCTCGCAGATTAAGTCCATCACCGAATATAAAGGAGTTCTTCCTAAAATATTACTCCCAGTACGACAGGTTGATATTCCATGAGAAAATCTTCAAGTTTTGAACCCTAAACATATCAAGAAGACATATTAACAGTGACCTGTTAATGCAGACATAGAAATGTTACATCAGATCAACTTTAAACATTTTAGCACGCCTTGACTGTTATGCTTCTAATGATGATATTTTCCATTACATAATATCAGTATTAGATAAGATTTACTAGGTTTGTTTCTTGACAGGTGTATGAGCAGTTTGATGTCCCTTCTATTGCTGATGCTGATGATGCCCGCTTGAGTTACTTCTGTAAGAAGGTTAGTTCAGATATGAATCTTGAGTGAATAGATAATGATCTAAAATTGGTAGTTTTTCTATGTTGTGTTTGAGGATTGAATTAGTGAATCCTGATGCATGTAGTTTCAAATAGCTAGAATAATTATTTGTGAAACGGGAGAGCAGTAATTCTATTATTTCTTTACCTTTTTTCTTTTGAGAAGGAGATTAAAGCAACATAAAGGTAACTTATTATCATGGATAGAAGTCTGTAAAATCAAATAGTATGAATTTTTCACTTTTCTTTTTAAATTATATTTTTAGATTCGTTACAACACTAATGCAACAAAATGAGCAATGCAGATAGGGATGCATCCGAGCAGGGTGGGGCTGGGAGAATACCACCCTGACCCTGCCCCTGCCCCCAACCCTCGGCCTGCCTCCTGTTCCCGAACCACCGGGGACAATAGGTTCAATCCCTGCTCCTTGGGATCCCTCCCCTTATTCCTGTGGGGACCCAAATCCCCAAAAGAATAATATTTTTTTATTAAAGAAATAATTATAATCAATAATTAAATTATTATTTAAAAATATTTGCTTATAAGAATTTATATATTTGATTTATTTATTAATAACGAGATGCATTAATTGATATTTACCTACATATTTAATAATAATTAGTTATTAAAATATGTAATAATCTAAGATATAAATATATTCGGGGTGGAGAAGGGATTCCCCGACCCCATCTCCGAAATAGTGATGGAGAGAAATCTCCCAATTCTCGTCCCTGCGGAGATAAAAATCCCTGAACTCGGGGCCCCGACAGGGAATCCTCGAAATCCGGGGATTTTTGCTGTCCCTAAATGCAGAAATGAGTATTGATATTGGTTTGCTGAATAAGAAAATTTCTCTCTAATGATGCTAATGTTGTTTATCATGCTATGTACAACTTAAGAATGAATCTTCACTCGAAAAGTCTAGGCGTCGAATTACATCATGTTTGCTACGGGTCATATGGAGTGAGAGGACTGAATTTATATTTCGAAATGAGCAATTCTATACAGAGTCCATCGTGGAAGTGGCAAAATGATTGATTAACCATTGGTTGAACCTTAGCAGAGATTCTTCACATTCATACTTGTACATGAATACTTTGTAAATAAAGAATATTGATAAAATGGATGACAGACACAAGTCTGCCATCCTCTTTGCCTTCAACAAAAAGAGATAAAAGTTTAGCTCTGTATGGACCAAGGAAAGTATTATCTTTTTAAGGTTATTTCAATGTTATTTGACATCTTTTTTTTTTTTGATGCTTTAACTGATAACGGAATATTTCTGCTGCACCTAAGTATAGGTGAATTAAATGGTTGATAGTTTCTGTTCTATGATTTCCTCAACTCATTTTCCTTGTGTCAATAAGTATATTAAGAATTTCTTTAAAAAAAATAAAGTATATTAAGAATCTAGCTACATTTTCCAAATTATGATATATTTTTCTTCGCTAAAAAAGATTCAACTGTTTATGAAAGTAATATTTATGCAACCTGATTATTGTGTTGAAGCTTTTGCAAGAAGTTTGCATTTCATTCACGTCTTTTTTCTTGTTAGTCTTGTTTACGAGCTTTAGGAACCACTTACATGAGTAGCCCAGATGCTTGACTATGAGCAGACAAAAAGAAACATAAATAATATTTCAGTTCCTTAACATTATGCTGTCGGTTGCTACAGAGAGTTCAGACCCAAAGTACATGTGCTATCTGCTTGAGTGATAATTCACATTACTCTTTCATTTATATCATAGATATTCCTTTTTCTCTTTGGTTAGCTATTCAATGAAAGATTATGTTCAACTTTCTTTCTCTTGATTGGTGTAACTTAATCTTTGTAGGTTTTTCCTAAGATGAAAGATTCTGTTGAGGTATGCATCTACAACTCATTAGGATTTGTTTGTTGCAATACCTAGTTCCAACATTCTTATTGTTGTCATTTATTTATTCATGAAGTTTGTATGCTTGATAAGAGTTAAAATGAAAAATTATGATGATTAGTTTCATTGGTTTCCTTTCTGTGGTAAAATATTTAGCTTCAAGTAGGACTTCTTTCTGGCCTTGAACATTAATCAGGGTATTCTAATTTCTTTTTCTTCTGAATATTTGCTATTGTATTTGATGATACACTATTTGTACAGGGTGGAACTATGCTGTTCATAAGTTCCTATTTTGAATTTGTGCGTGTGAGGAATTTCTTAAAATCACAGAATGCTTCTTTCTGTTTGCTTGGCGAGTAAGAATCTATCATCTTTCTCCAAACAATGGGAACAAAGATCATTCTTCTACTTTTTCATTGAATATCCAGTTATTTGAACATAAATACTGAGACCCATTTATCATCTTTCTTGATTGACTTTTACAATTTTTATATTAGATACACAACCGCAGCCGACATATCACGTGCACGGAATTGGTTTTATGATGGAAAACGGAAGATCATGTTATATACCGAAAGATCTCATTTTTATCACAGATATAAGGTACATTTGCTTGAGATATACTGTTTTTCGCCATTAAAGTTGCATCTTAGTTCTTTGATGATTTGTATGTGGCGATTATGACATAAAAAAATGGTGATGGTTTGAATCCTACTGAATATGAACTACATTCTGAAGTAAAACCAATATTGCTAATTAGCTGAGCTTAGCACAGAGCTAAATTTGCTGTGATGAACTATATGTGAAGAATGAATCAATCATATTCCTTATTGAGAAACTGATGAAAAAGATAGTTGGAACTTGGAAGGTTTCCTTTTAACTGATTTTATTTCACACAGATTAGGGGAGTTCAGAACTTGATTATTTACTCTCTCCCGGAAAGGAAAGATTTCTATGTTGAGGTGTTGTCTATATTCTCAATGTTATCCATCTTTGTTTTTCTTTGCTTCCTTTTCCTTTATATGTAGCAGCTATGACAACTCTTCATTTTGTCCTGTCAGATTATCAATATGCTTCATGATTCAAAAGATATGATGTGCAGCGTTCTTTTCTCACGATTTGATCAGCTTAAGGTAAGTTTAGTATCTATGATTTGGTTCTTAAACATATTACGGCATGAAAATTCTGCACCTCCTTTTATATCTAATTTCATTAAGCCTGACAGTTTTAAACTTATGGTGCAGTGGATCTATAAATAAATAAACTGAGTGATCGTGAATAATTACTCCACTCTAATTCGAAAAATTCAAGTTAAAGCATTTAGTCACTGCGGCTGCTCAATTTTGCTAACTAATGTTCTATAGCTAAGCTTCAAATGGCATGCTAGGAATTCTGAAATACTGCCTCAAAGTAACTTTCAATACTACATCTGTATCAATTTGTTTTGAACAGCATGGTCTGATATTGTACTCATGTTACAGTTGGAGAGAATAGTAGGAACGGGAGCTGCTAAACGGATGCTGTCATCTGATAAGAGCATGTTCGTTTTTTGTTGAACTACAAACCCTTACGGGAGATCAAAGGATGCATTTGAAGCATCATCTTGTCATCCCAATGATCGATCTCCCACTGCTAACACATCTTTCTATTCTTGTCAAACTTTCGAGATATACTTGTATATTATTTTGTCAGTTATTTAATTTATTCAATCTTAGAGCTTGTTTCATGCTTCGAAATTTTAAAATATTTAACTAATACACCGAATTTTTTTTGTTGATGAATACTTTTACGACACTTTTATATTCATTCAAAATATAATGCGTTAAATAAAAGTTATTGCAAAATAATTCTTTATTTTTATCCATGTTTATGTCAATAATTTCTCTCTTTTTTTATTTTTATGAAATACATTTTTTTAACTACAAAGTGATTAGAAATGTAACTAAAAAAACATATTTTTTTTTGTGTAGCAAGACATTCTTTATAGTGTTACTATAATTTATTAAAAACGTGTTAATTATTTTTTCTTTGGAAAAGGGTGTTCTATTTCGTTAATCCACGGAAAATTATTATATCTACTATGAGAGCAAAGCAATCGTCTCTTACCACAGTAAAAGTGCAAATAGTGATTCAACCACTATATTATTTAATGGCATAGGATAAATAATAAAGAGTTATATCTAATTTTTTCTCTTAAATTATGATATATTTTTCAGCATAGTCTCTCAAATATATTATTATCCACTTAGCATTCTTAAATTTATTTAATGGTGATATTTAATTTCAAAAGTAATGGTGATTATTTTATTTATTTTTTAAATTACTAAATTATCTTATTTTTCTAAATTAATTGATCAAAGATAAATAATCTTAGTCTTGCTTAAGATTATAAAAAGAAAAAACTTGCAATTGAATTAAAAAAAATAAAATTGAAGACGAAAAATATTTTGAAGTAAAAAATAATACTTAAAAAATAGAAAAGTAAAAGTTAGATCTTAAATACACTTAGAATTATGAGAAAATTTATATTATTAGATGATAATCTAAAAAATAATTTAACAAGGGTAAAATAGTAATTTAATAATTTGGAAAAAAATAAAAATAATGATATTTGTTTTTTTGAGATTAAATATCACTTTTCAAAAAGTTTAAGGGTGCAAAATGAATAATAATATAGTTTAAGGATTATATTAGTAGATATACTATAGCTTAAGGGAGGAAAATAAAATTAACTCAATAATAACACTGATCCTCGAGTGCTTAATGTGGTAAAAGTAAAATTCAAGTGAAACTAAGGTGACAAAATAAAGATCTACAAGCAACTTTCGAAGATTTGATCACTACAAGAAAATTTCATATTTGGGGCGGTCAAGACCCTTTCAAATATGTGTAGACCGTCTCAAATTCGTCATTTGTGACGGTAAAAAACTAACGGTCACAAATACGCTGATTGTAAATAGAAATTGGGGCGGTCTGACGAGACCGCCCCATCTGAGGTGGTCTCAATAGACCGCCCCATAGGGAGGCGCGGTCGAAAGGGCGGCTCGACCACCCTCCCATGAAATATGGGGTGGTCTTGGACCGCCCCAAATTTAAAAGAAAATAAAAAAATATATTTACAAAATGACAGTCTCAAAATTACACAATATATATA
>LTAE01003726.1:0-17171 GCA_001647135.1 Pontederia paniculata
CATGCAACTGGAACAGTGGTCAGCAGTGATTTGGAGTCACGCGCCCCGGAGTTTCACTGTTTTGCATGCAGCTACACCCCCTGTCCTCCTCATCATTCTCCTTTTTCTCCCGATTTTGCATTGAGTACATGAAACCCCATCAATTACATCTTTTATATTTCTTACTATCATCTCCTTATAGTTTATACATCATCATAAGGAACAACATACATCAGATTATATGAACTTTTGGAGGCATCATATGAGACAGACCGCGTCGGTGAACACGGCCCGAGTTCGGTCACGCGGACACGACCCGTGCCGTAGTACACGATCCGTTCTCCCTGTAGAAGGATACGCGCCGCACCTTTTCCAACGTCGGCCGCGTCCCGAAGAACACGGTCGGCGTTGGGTTCATCAATGGTGTTTCCGGCAGCGACGAACTCGAATTTGATAAGGCATCATTTTCAGGTAGGAGTCCTAACACGGTCTGTGCTGTCAAACACGGCCTGAGTTGTCCTCTAGCGCAACGGCGGAAGTTAGGGTTTCGTCTAGGAGGGCGCATCGTCAGCGCGGTCCGCGCCGGCGAACACGGCCTTGAATTCATCATCCTAAATAGCGGAGAAAATGCATTGTTAACCCGATCAGTATCAAAGAACACAGCCAAAAATTGATGTTATGTAGGGCACGTTGCCATACGCGATCTGTGCCGCCGGACGCGATCCGCGCCGCGAGTGCGGCTTGCGTTCCTCATCAGAGATGCGCCGCCAGACGCGATCTGCGTCGGCAACACGGAAGAAAATCTGCAACATCGAATAAGGGGAAAAACGATCACGTCGTTGATCCGATCCGTGTCGGAGACACGGCCAGCGATCGACGCCGGGCATGAAGAAGAAGAGCGTGCCGCGCGATATGCATTGGCGAATGCGGTCCGTGTCCGAAGAACACGGTCTGTGTTCGTCTGTGCTGATCAGGTCCTTCGGTCGTACGCAAAAATGTGAGATCTCAATATCTCCATAAGAAAACATCGGTAAAACATCCACAAATCATGTAGAAACCATCTAACATTATCATTAAACCAAAAACTCATGTCTACTCAATCTAAGAGATGAGTTTCATGGAGGATTCCTAAGAACCCCCCTACATACCTTATTTCCAGTGCAAATCCGCGTTGAATCTCGTTCTTCTCCTCTTTAAAGTTGTCCCACGCTCTCCGTGCGTTCTTCTTCCTCTGACACGAATCCTCAAACAATGAGGGGATGACAAAATAATAAACCTAGAGAGGGAGAAATCATGTCTTACCTAGAGGGAAAGAGAGAGAGAGAGAGAGAGAGAGACTTGAGGGAAAAGAGATGGCTAGGACAGACATAATGAGGAGGGGAGAGAAATTCTGAGGGTTTGGATCTTTATATAGGGATTTGGATGAAGAGAATTACTTAAATACCCTTAATTAAATTAATTAAAATTGAATTCTATTCTAATTAGAATTCTGGGCTTTACATTGTGATTCTCAAATCAGTACCTCATTCAGAAATTTGTGCTCAGATTTGCTAAGGAAAATTGATGATAGGGGCCAGAGGTTGGCATAAGATCACGTCTACGTCTACTTCTGTACTTGGCTATTCAGTTAATTAGTGCAGAAGAACAAACACTCTGTTTCCTTCTTTTCTTTGGAAAAGCAATTCCATCTATTACATGAGATAAGGTTATGAGCATTTCGCTTTTAAGAACTACTTGATCCAACTCTAATTTTATGCCATTATTCTTCTTTTTTTTAAGTATGCGAACACTTAAATTTTGTTTATGACACAAGAAAAAATGAACAATCAGAAAGACATGAGCTTGGTGGTTAGCTTGGTCTTTCATTACAAAGTAGAATTGCAAAAGGTGTACAGAGCAAAAAGTTGACTGCAATAATAGATTTCTTTTTTCCTGGTAGCTGATCACCGGAACAGATGGAATAAGTTTTAATGTTTCACTAGTTCTTCCATATCAGAGAACAAATGCCTCCAAGAGAAAAATCATTTCATAAAAGAAATTTATGAAGAACTTGTCAAATGAATAAAGGAAAATTAAGGAGAAAGAAAACACTTGGTTTCAGTGGCATGATCTCTCCAAAAACTTGTGCACCTTATTAAGATCAGAAAGCTGCAGATATTAAAACGTTGTCATAGAAACACATCAAGAAAGGCCCACGCAAAATGCAGCCATCAACATGGAGCAAACAAACTAAGGAACGCCTCGGCAATGAAGCAGTGTGCTTCTGATGAGTTGAGCACGACATAGCAGTAGACTAACTCCTCCATCTCTCCCCAGTTCCTGACACCAACATCTCTGACCATCTCAAGTATGGATTGTTTAAAATCGGAGAACGGGTCGATGGAGCACTTCACTGCACAAATGCTGTCCGTGAACACTCCGCGAACGTCTCCGGGGAGGCTCGCCGAGAAGGTAAGCCTCATCGAGGGCCTTCTCCGAGTCATCCACTTCTTTGGCTTGGCCATCCACTGTTTCTGTTCGTCGAGATAGAACTACCTTTTCTGCTCAACTTCTTATTAATCCTTGGAGGATCTTATATGCCGTTAGTGTCAGTGTATCCAGTTGCAAAATGATGTCACAACTCAGCAAAAGTTTCTGAGCTGAAATATTCTTTTCACTGTGCAGTCATGGGTGCTGTTCTACCTGAAAAGCCTGCCAATAAAGTACATTTTAACAGTTAACTGATTCAAAGATGAATCCAACAGAAAAGGCCACAAGATTAAATTTTGGGGAAAAATAGTACTGTTAAAGAGGATATGCAATTAATTTGTTCAGTCAAGCATTTGCTCTGAGCTTAGACTAAGGCATGCAATCTACCATATATGGTTCATTTTTACTGGAAGTACCATGGTACCATATACAGATCTTGAATACTATAACCTGCGCGGCCGATGTGAAATATGTGGATTTAAAGGATCATACTTCAATCAAATTTGGTTGGCACACTTAGTAACAGGAATGTGTCCCGAGTTGAGAGATCGGGAGCTAGTAGTCCCGAGTTCGAATTCCGGAATCGCCAATTTGACCAGAGGAATATCATTCTACTTTCTATCTCAACTCCGAATTAGTCAGGTGCTAATAGCTCTAAACACCGGGGGCCCCGAGCGGGTATTAAAAAAAAATCATACTTCACTAAAATTTTACAAAAATTATTATTTTGATTACTAAACTTTAATTTTCAACATACAAATCATTTAAATTTTATAAAATCATGTTTTAGATCAATCAACTTTTATAAAACCATAGCTTGGTTCAATATATAAGTCAATCAATTTTCATTATGTCAAGTTTTAAGTTACAGATATGACTAGAAATGCCAAGAGGCACATACATGGGACAAATATTATCCAACTTAAAAACAATATTAATATATTATGATTTATTAATAATTTATAATTTTAAAAGTAGATGATACAAAATATTTTTTGGAAAATTAGATTTTGACGACTTTTCATAATAAAAAAAGGTTAAAATTATTATTATTTATATAAGATATGATTTGGCAGCCGTCGCATAGTCAAATGACACATAATAATGATTTGAGAGCTTATTGCTTTAAACATTGAAAAAATAATCAAACTTGAATTTCAAAGTTGGGTGATATAAATCTTGATTTTGTAAAATTTGAATGATGAGCGTTTTGAAGCTCAAATATGTGAAAGAAACTTGTTTGTCATCATCTTCTGTTGCTGTTCAGATGACTGCTGCAGTAACCGAATCAATATGTACTGATGACCTCGCAATTTTTGGATTGTGGTGTTAAATTTTGTACAGGCCTTTCTCAGAAACTTTGATGCTCGAGTCGTCTGGTCAATCATTTCCTGATGCCTATTTCTGGCTAAAGCTTTGATAGCCTCTTGTTTCAAAGAGTGACAGCACCAAGAAGTACACCATTGGCTATTCTGAAATTACCAGCCATTCCCCTAACGGGAAACAACAATTCATTTCTATATCCAAGGCGAAGAATGACATGTGTACCAAAAATAAAGCATAATAGCCAAAAGGATCATTTAGCAAATTTATTGCTTTTGTTATGATCAGCTTTTCTTTTCCTATTTTTTGGCTTTCATTCAACAGTTGTTCATTTGTTGAATGAAGCTAGAAACACAGTACAAATCCTTGGAAGGCCATCTCAAGAGTTTTGGAAGCCTAAAGCAAAATTATATTAATTAAATAATAATAATTGTGATAATGTTATGACCTCGTGAATATAACAAAGACAGCGATCGACTGACAAGTAAAACTGACAAGAGCGGACGACCGAGAATTGACGGAAGCGGACGACCGAGGCAAAAGCGGACGACCGACAAAAAAACCTACCAAGGGCGGACGACCGACTAGCCAAGGGCGGATGACCGGCTAACCAAAGGCGGACGACCGAAGACCGACGAGTATAAATAGAAGGAAATGTAATGAAAAATGATATGAAATCAAATAATATGAAATCTGAGTTTTTGGAAATAAAAGACTCTTGGAACCGACGGGAGCTCGAATCCCTTTCTCTTCTTCATCTTTCTCTCGTTTACGTTTGTTGTGTCATCTCTTCTTCGTTTTCCTCTTCCTCTCTTCCAACTCCGACGCCGGCAGCTGCGCGATCTCCTAGGACCACAGTGGAGGGTTCTATCATTTGGTGCTTTCATTGAGACCCGTCGCCGATCTTCCATGATCGGAGACTGAAGAGTACCTGTTAGAAAAAGATACATATATCAAGAAGTTAAAAGCAATCAGAGGCGATCAAGAACATATGGCGGAAGGAACACATTGGGATCGCATGGAGGAGGCTGTAAGCAAGTTACAGAGTCTTCTTGAACAATAATCTCAGATGTTCACTAAAGGATTGAATCTGTTGAATACCAAATATGAAGCTTTGGCCGAAAAAGTGGTGAAACCTGGTCAAGAAAACAGTAGCAATCAGAATAATTCAGTATCTGCGTCAAGAACCAAAGGTAACATGCAAGAACAAAAGGTGTTGTTCTATGAATCCGAAAGACTTTGTTCAACTATTGACACTCAACAGTTTATTAGTCAACAATTTGCTCTTATTAGAGAAGACCTACTTGAATTGCATAAAGAAGAATATGCAATATGTCAGAAAAATGATAGTGCACATGAAAAACTTCCTAATCTTCATGGCTCTGTCAATAGTTCTGATTTGGCAAATATTGACCTTCTTGAGAATTTTTCTGCTGCAAAAGTTTTCGACAATAAGAGAGTGGAGGAGATATGTGGAAATTCTAATCTTTTCAATTCTAATTCAGAAGCTCTTCTTGATATAGTTAATAATGATCTAATGACAATTTTGAAAGGCCAAAATTTGAGGGCAATCACAGGTGAAAATTATCCTATTAGAGTTGGACTGCTCAGTTATCATTATTCATTCACTCTCTCTTACAGTTTCAAACATTTGGGAATGAATAATCCAAAGATTTTTTAGACTTCTCTTCTTGTTAAGGGGTTATCCATAATTGAGATGTTGGCTAATGGAAATTATGAATTGCACTATGATTATGAGGGGAAGTCCTACAAGAATATGCTCTGGTTATTTCTGTTCGAGAAAGAAGTTTTCACGTCTTACAGTCCAATTTCAGTAAAATTCAGCAAACAGATGAAGATCTATCAACCTTTTAAAAGAATAAAAAATTTCAATTTTAACATCGAGGACGATGTTAATTTTCGAACGAGGGAGGAAATTGTTATGACCTGGTGAATGTAACAAAGACAGCAGTCGACCGACAAGTAAAACTGGCAAGAGTGGACGGCCGAGAATTGGCGGAAGCGGACGACCGAGGTAAAAGCGGACGACCGACAAGGAAACCTGCCAAGGGCGAATGACCGACTAGCCAAGGGTGCCAAGGGCGGACGACCGACTAGCCAAGGGTGCCAAGGGCGGACGACCGACTAGCCAAGGGCGGACGACCGGCTAATCAAAGGCGGACGACCGAAGACCGACGAGTATAAATAGAAGGAAATGTAATGAAAAATGATATGGAATCAAATCATATGAAATCTGAGTTTTTGGAAATAAAAGACTCTTGGAGCCGATGGGAGCTCGAATCCCTTTCTCTTCTTCATCTTTCTCTCGTTTACGTTTGTTGTGTCGTCTCTTCTTCGTTTTCCTCTTCCTCTCTTCCAACTCCGACGCCGGCAGCTGCGGAATCTCCTGGGCCCACAGTGGAGGGTTCTATAAGAGAATGTATCATATGAGGCAAAATGTTAGAGATATGGAGAAACATAATAATAAGATTGTAATAGGAAATATGAATTCTTTTCCTAAAGTCAATAAATCATAAATCAATTCGGTATGTGATTTTTTTGAAAGATTAGATTCGAATAAATAATGTTAAACATTAGTTGAATTTTTGTATTAATTATGAGCAAAAATTAGTTAGGATATTTCTAAATGTTGAAAAGAAATTAAAGCAAGAATTGGTAAATTGAAAGAAGAAAGACTCTAATTAGATGCATATGAAATATATTAGGATAAAATTATTCTTTTAGACAAAAATATTGTACATGCAAAATAACTTTATGGATTTGGGGCTCCCAATCAAATGAATAGCACTGAATGACCCTCTTTTTATAGGTGTCATCCACTTATGGAGTATGCACATCGCACGTTATTACTGCAAATAGACGATCATGATGACATATTGATGACTCCAACAATCACATTCTAAACTAGTGTTAGTATTACTAAAAGTTAAGAGGCCTTAAATTTATGGGAGGGTTAAACTTTTGCTTGTGTGGCTTGGCCTCTTGAGTTCTCGCTGAATCCTTGCTATTCAGAAAAAAAAATGTAGGAAAAATGTTCAGCCTGTTTATATATAAGAAGGCAATGCTGAAAATCATATGCCTAGTAATCAAATATTTTCATGCAGTCGGAAAGCAAATTTGAAGAATGATTCAGACAATCGAATTTGATTCTAATTGTCTGACCAAATTTGAAATTTCAAAATAATTTTTAAAGATCTCGTCGCGTGAATCATCATAATCAAATTTGACGGTGTAATAAGGAACCTACTAGTGGCTCAATAGTGGATAAAAGAAGTGCTAGTATTTAATCATCAAAAGCAAATCAAACAATTATCATCTTTTTTTCTCTTTTGATGATACCAGGGAGGAGAGTTTCAACTCAAACTTGTCTGAATTTAGAGATGGGCTTTCAAACTTGTGGCTCAACAGCCTAAATTTCTTTGGGTTGGACTGCCTAGAATTAAAACCATTAGTAAACCAGGATAGCTATGACATATTGTGCATGAACCTGATGAAGGTAAATATGCTTTGCATTAAGATAGATGTTGTATATTCTATTAAAACTTCATATGCAAGCCCATATTCTGCGTAGTCATTGAGGAAAGCCAATTTAATATTATAATTCAGGATCATATGTGATGGAAATTATCAAATCTATTTAGATTGCGATAAAAATGTGAAGTGTCAACTATTTGACTTGCGATATGTAGTAAAAAAATTGCAGAGATCAACTATGTGATTGCAATGTTGGAGAAAAAAACAGAGAAGAAAAGAACGACATGAACTAAGCCATGTGATTTCAATAATCAACCATGACGTGAAACCATTTATTAGTGATGATAGTGAGATGGAGGAGACCTGGATTTATGATGAAAATGACCTGCAGGCACCATGTCACAAGATGATGTATCCATTAAGCATATCTTAATACATACACAAAGAGAAAAAAAGTAATGCAAAAGATTGGAAAGAGGCACATGAACCATAGATTGATGTTATTGTGTAAATACACTTAATCAGACACCAAAAAAGTGCTGGCAGCATTGTGCATGACTCATTTAAATATTAGTGTACCAAATGGATGATCAGATTGATTAACAAATTGCAACAGGTAAAGTCTATGACATCATTCTTGTTGATAATGGAGAAGCCAAAGGCAACAATGCAAAGTATGAGATGAATTTGGCCTGCAGGCTGTTGTATCATGTATGCCATGATGTATGCGACAAGAAAATTAGAAAAGAAGGGCACTTGTAGTTTTCATTTTTCAGTATTGAATCAAGTCAACTTGAGATATGTTCAGGTATTCACATTATATAAGAGGGGTACAAAAATATGTTGCTCGGAAGGCAGGTGAAAGACTTACAATAGTCGTCTGTCTCAGCCTTCTATTTCCTATTGAACCTGTATTTTCTACTCCTCAAGCTATAAGTAATATATAGAGTATAATCTACACCAAATTACAAGCTTTACATATAGGATGGGTGTACAGCAAACTGGCACAAGTATCAGCAAATTGGCTGGCCACAAGGCACCCTCACAGGAGAAAACACAACAGTCAATGGTGCATGATCAGATAGAGAATAGTTCTCTGGCCACGTCCCCCTTTCAACCTCCGGTGGAAAGAGGACTGCGTCTTTGACATTGAAGCCAAATGCCTGATGCTTCCCTGTGGCCATTTTAGACCCACCTTCAGTTTCCGGCTCCGAGTTCTCCTCAGGTTGCATTGAACATCTAGGGTTCCATATTCGCTGCTGCAAGAATGATAATTTCATTAGCATCTAAGCAAATATTACGGAGAAAATCTAACTATGATAAAGAAAAAGAAAAAGAAGAAAAATACTCACTTGAAATTCCTCGTAGCAGACAACACCATTTCCATCAATGTCAGCATGATCCCACAAGTCCTTTATATCTTCAGGACTAAGGCCGCGATGATGACCAGTTACACCTAACTGCATCAAGTTTCAGATGTTAACACCATAGCAAATGAAATCAAAGGCATCCTTCCGAAATAGAGCATCAAATTTATTGGTTGACGAAGGAATGAAAAATGAGCAAGAGATTACTACCTGACAGAGTGCTTGACAGAAACCTGAGTAGGTTATATAATCCCCAGGACTGTCCGCTTTAAAGAACACAAAAGCATTATCCTCCGAGAGAGAAGCTGCTCGCATAAGATACTGAAAAAAAACAGAGAAAATAAAAGACATGCAATGCGAAAGCTTGAGGTGAACGAAACACTAAAGATGAAGCCTTGTACTAAAAAATAAAACTGCAATTTGAACTAGACAGCTCAAGAAATTGAAGTACTGCATAATATGGATCATGGAGAATTGGATAAATTGTGGATGACATAATGCACAACAACAACAACAACAACAACGACAACAAAGCCTTATCCCACTAGGTGGGATCGGCTACATAGATCATACGACGCCATTGCGCGGTGATCCATGTTCATGAGATTCGACATAATGCACAAATTACGAAAATAGCTAAAACTTTAAAGAGTACTTCCCAAAAGAAAAAGTTCAAAGGGTATGCAGCATGTACACAAACCAACAACCAAAATCAGGCTTTGTAAGTTGATTTGAGATTATAAGTATACATTCTCGGATTGGCACCCAAGTAGTCATTAGTATGTTTGTGATGGATGAAACAACTAAGATAAATGAAATAGAAAATAAAGAAAAGAGGAATGCAGAAAGAATCTGGAGCAAAGAATTTACCTTGATAATGCCAAATACAGCTTCATTCCAGCTGGTCCTAAGAGGCTTCCTGTGATTACTAGGATTCAGAAGCCATATGAAATCGACACCACAGATGTTTCCCCGATGATTACGGTGACTAACCCACTGTACGAAAAAGAAGAAATAAAAAGGTGCAATGTCAATTAACAAATAACAATCTCTTGTATACTAAAAAAACAGTCTCTTAGATACTAAATTAAAGTATTTCATTAGTAAATCAAATATCATTACCTTGTGAGCATCCGCATCACTATCGGTATAATGATGAGCAGTATCATATGATGATAAGAACCCTTGAGACCTGAGAAACTTGTAAACATGCCCTCGTTTGCTTCCATTCCAATCCCTGAAGAAAATGACTGAATGTAAGAGAAAATGTATCTGATGAGACAATGTAAACAGAATAAGCAGAAATCTACTGACCCACATAATATGATGGGCATAGGTCCAAGATTATGCTCGATCTGGTACAACTCTATGTACTTGAGAATCTTATACACCTACGTGAGAACAAAATGGAAATGTCAGAAATTAATGATTGAACTCAATAAAAGAAGCAGAACACTGCCTAGGTAACCCACCTGCTGTAGACGAACTATGCACAGACTGGAGTCATGAGGAAATAACAAATGTGTATTCACAATGAGCATCTGCTGCTGAATGCTACTATTTCGACCTTGCCAGAAAGGTATGACTGATTCAACATGCAACAGCTGAGCAACCCGATCTCCAAAATCATTGAAGAGCAACTCTCGATAATTGAGAATCCTAAAATAGTCTCCATGCACCGCAGTTAGTAAACCTGCAAAGAAATAGTTGCCTTTGTCATAAGCTGCAGCAGCTAAGTGTCTAAAATAGATGAATGATCGACAGCTCAGAGATAAATCTCATGTGAAAAAGGTAAGAGCTAAAATTTCTAGAATCAAGCCAACCAACAGCCTGGAATACTACCAAACACATTAGCTAAAACGATGTCATGGGCTGAATAGGCTCAAAGCTGAGTCATTCCAATATATAAAAAAAAACATAGTTAATGAGGAAAAATAAGGGCAATCAACAAATTTTTACAGAGCAATAAAACTTTAAAAAATTAGGTAGCAGTGATCACCAGCAAAATCCAAAATTGACCAAGATATCTAAAATCTTGCTCAAGGAACTCACATCCTAATTGGAATATGAAAGTACCAAAACCTTTTTGCAACCTATCCTAAGTCCAATAAACAGCATAAAAGTTGTATGAGTCCTAATGTTCTATAAGCACACTTTTATTCTGTAAACAACAATTAAATGTCAAGTGCAGAAAAAAAAACGAGGTGGAAGTTCTCTGTGAATCCTGTTAGGCATCCACAATGTGCGTCGTTCATCATCAGATGAAACAGTAAGAAACAGCGAACAGAAGAACAAGAAAACCAACACAGACACATACCATCTCCCCGGTTGTTCGTGCGGGCGAGCTTGAAGCTTAAGTACCCCGCTTCGCCGAGGCACTTCTCGTACATGCTCACGAGCTCGTCGTTGCCCAACCACACCTCCTGCAACGCACCAAATCTGATCAAACAAGGGGGAAAAGGTACCAAACAACAATAGACAACTCCTGGACCGCAGAACTCGACAAGAATCACATCTGAAGCAATCTCGAATCTGTACCTGGAGGCAAATTATGGAGGACCGATCCCCCAGCAGCCGGTCGATGATCCTCTCGTTCCGGCTCAACCAGTACGCCCTGTACTGGCTCTCCCTACAATTCTGATCCTACTCAAGAATCCAAAAAAGAAATTAGAAATCAAACGCATAAGCTTCAGAAACCGAATCCACGATAAAGATTTCCCCAAGAACCCATCATCAGATGCCGCACCTCCTCGCTGAGCCTCTTGTAGATTGGGGCGAGAATGTTGAACGTCGTGCAGGAGATGCAGCGGTCGGCCGCGCTCATGAGACCCAACTCGCCGCCTCTCCTCGCCGAGCCCCGCGTTTTCTTCTTCCTACCCCCGCCGCAGCTGCTCCTCTGCTGCTGCGGCGGCGGCTGCTGCTGCTGCTGCTTCGAGTGGTCATTGCCCAGCCCGATTCCATCGACGCAATCCTTTCTCTGCACTCAAAATCCCATCGCAACGAAGCATTAGAAGAGGAACATCGCAAGCGGAGATCCACACGAGCATGAAAGGAAAAGGGAGCAGGAGGAGATCCGACCATTACCATATCGAACAAAGGACAGGAGACAAATGAGGCAAGCGACAGGGATACGACGGCAAAGGGATGGAAGAAGCAACAATGTCGCGTTCAAATTTATGGCTCTGTAAGCTTTTGGTCTGCAAAAAATTGAACGCCGAGTAATAGGCACCCGCGTCGGAGCCGGGGGATCCGGGGCGTTGATTTTAGATCGGAGGGACGAGGAGCGCGTGCGTGAGATGACGGGTGGAAAGTTTCGGGTGGAAAAAGCCGGCGAGAGGGGGCGGGGGGGATATTAAGATTCCTTCGTCCGAGCTGGCGAATCTGAGTTTGTGTTGGGATTTGACTGCGTCGGGGTTCATTGCCAGAATTAAGGGAGTGGTCTGCCGCTCATTTCGATTCGCACAAGGATTCCGTGGATATATTGCTCAGGAATT
Organism: Pontederia paniculata; assembly: GCA_001647135.1. Classification (NCBI taxonomy): domain Eukaryota; kingdom Viridiplantae; phylum Streptophyta; class Magnoliopsida; order Commelinales; family Pontederiaceae; genus Pontederia; species Pontederia paniculata. Next base: position 12,128 of record LTAE01003726.1, read on the forward strand.
TTGGACTCCAATGAGTAATTCCTTATTTTATGGTTTTTCAGGTTTTATCAATCGGAATAAGATATCCCTTGGATATGATTATCTCTTCTTTTATTTTTCTATCCGGTTTCGAATTATAAACGTTGTCAAATTAGGATTTTTAATTTTTTTCCAATAAATTTAATAGAGTCGTTGTCTGCTTAAGTAAGTAATATCATATTATTTATTTTATAAAATATTAAATCTACACTAAATAAAAAAATAGAGGTCCTTTGATGCATTTTTATTTTTCATTAATTGATAATATAAATAACAACTAAATATAGATTATCACATATGATATTATAGTGTTTGGTAATACTAATAATAATTTAAATTATAAAACATAAAAATACTAAAATATCCTAAAAAAATAAACTTTACTAGTATATTATTTTATATAAATAAAAGAGTAAAAATAAAAAATAAGTTTAACAAAATATATGAAGTTTATATTATCAATCGTTCATAAAATAATCTTAAAAAATAAGAAAAAAATATTAAACAATATTTTTTTAATAAAATATGAATATTTCGATTGAATGAATAATTTTATTAAAATACATCTCACCCTACTAATAATTTGAAAAGACATCTCTTAAGGCGCTATCTAGATTACGAGAGAAGTAAAACCGTCAGTAATGTATTACACCCAAACATGATACGTTCTAAGAATTTTAAATTAAATAACCGATAATCCAGATATATTATCTCGTACCAAATAATCCATAAAAGAAAAAATAGATGTGACAAAATAAGTAATATGGTGCTTGCTACTTAATTAGATAATCTTCAAATTTTTTTAGTTTATACTAATTAATAAAATATAAAAAAGGAGTAAAAAAATTAAATATTTATTAAAAAAAGTGTTGATTTGTTTTTTATATTTAATGGATGATTATATCCTTCAAGTTAAATTGAATTAAAATATCTTAGTTATAAAATTTAAATAAAAATGTCTTAGCTATTTAATTGAATATATACTTGAGATTACTTTTATAGTTAAAAAAGAAGGTAAAGTGGAAAACTTTTATGCAAATAAAATTAATTTGGCAACTCAAGAATATGGCTGGCATGCTACCTCAATTAAATTACTTAATTAATTCCTCCTTACCAGAAAGATATTAATTCCACTCTCCAAATTTTATCAACGCATAAACTTCAATCCTATTAGGTGTATTACATTTTTTAGACCTCTGATATTAAAAAATCTATTGATCTTTACTAATATCGTTCGAGTATCTCATTTAGTCAGACATTTTTTTCAATAATACATATCTTTTAAAAACGTATCATTGTATCTTGGAATCTTCATAATGGACTTAATTGATGTCCGTTCTTTAAAGGATATTTCAAGAAGAAACTTATCAAATCAAAGATCTATGAATCTAATCTGATTAATTTTATTTCAATCTGAATCATACATTTTATATCTAAGTTTAAGAAGGAACGAATATCCCTCGTTAAAAGATAAATCCTTCATTAAATGATGCATTTACATCCATTAGAATTATATCTTTTTTTTTCTCTCTTTACCAAAATATATTTTTTTTCCTTTCCAAAATTTCGTTATTTACTTATTTCTAGCACCGAAGGACAATATCATGAACTTCCTAATTATGATTGTTCATAAAACAATCAACAAAACGGCAAGTTTATCACAAGTTTCTAGTATTCTATCATATAATTAAGCACAATGCACGTTGTCCATCCAAAAAAGTTTCATGTAATACGAACGTAAATAATCTTTAGTGAATATTAATGAGCCTTGTACATAAGATCATGATTTCTCGTTGTATGCGAACGTTACTCTCATGTGAGTTATCGACAGTACATACTACTCGATATGCCAATATTTTCGTTATACGTATTTATACACATGATAAGAGTTTATTACGTGTTCGTGTTCAATATGTCAAATCTTCGTACTTCTGCGTAGTTTCTTTTTCTACTTCATGATAAAGAGCTCGTTTTTCTAACAAAAAAAATGGAATTGTAAGAGTTCAACGAACTTCGTCATGTAAGCGTATATTGCGATTTTCACTAAAAAAAATTATGTTACGAAGAAAACATGAGTTAAAATATACGCTTAAAAGTAAATTATACGTGTGATAAGCATACACTATAGAGTTTCTTATTTATAGTATTCCAAAAATATTTTATTGTTTAAAATTTAATTTTATAACCGTGACATACGTGTATATTAATATTAATGAATGTTGCCTTACACTAACGCGCCAATATGTATGTCATAGTCTAAATTTAAGACATCCGTTACGAAAACAACTTATTTAAGAATATTCATATTTATATTAGAGTCACATCCACTTAAACATGTATACATTTTAAATATGAGGTTTAGACATCACTTACGTTCCTTAAATTATCATCTTTTTATTTAAATAATTCCTAAATTTTAATATTAGTCATTTAACTCTTCTAAACTTTTCAAATATTTTCACTTCAACCTAATGTGCTAATAGTATTAACTTTTCCATTATTTTATATTTACAATATTTTTTTGAAATCATCTTTCTACTCTTAAAAATTTTAGAAAAATAAAATATAATAAGATATAAAATAATGTCGAGTTTCAAAAGATACCCTGTTATTTGTACATGGATGCTAGCCAGTATTTTATTTCTTCTATGATTTATTGTTTTAAAGTTAAAAGGTGTTTAACACATTAAATAAAAAAAAATATAACAGAGGTTTTCAATGCATTGGAAATATTTGAAAGTACATGAAAAATAAATATTAAAATTAAGGGATTATTTTAAAAACTCGATAATTCGAGGGAGATAAGCTGAAGAAAATATTAACTAAAATGTGCATATCTACGGGATACATATGCATTTTTATACCTATAATAATATTTATATTCATTGTGTGAATAAAAAGTTATATGATTAATTAATATTTAATATATGAGCAATCATCATTCACATTTTCAACCAATGAGGATGGGATAAAGTGGTAAGTAGGTCTCATATTCGAAACTTGTGAATACAAAAAAATTTCATTGAGAATCTCACTTGTCATAATTAAACACATAACTCGAAATTATAGTGAATTTAATTTAATCTACATACAATGTACTTTTTAGTGTCGTGAGAATTGAATGATGACACTATTTTTCAAAAATTATGTGGCAATAAAAAAATCATTCACATTTTTATTTTATTTTAGATATTAAGAAAATCAAATATCGAAATATAATTGATCATTTAATATTTCAAGGCTTCTTAGTACTACGAGTGCCGACATGGGAGGAAAAAAAAAGAAAAGTGAAGAAATAAATAAATGCATGTAAGGGGGTGGAGTGGTGTGCGATGATAGCGCGTGACAGTTAACTTAACGTGGTCACACGGATCGTACGGCGTAGGATGCCCCACGCGTCGGGAGCTGTGTGGGGGCGACACAAAGCAGTCGTTTGCCTCGCTGGAGACACCGCGGGTCGGTGTGCGGCCGTTGGTTTTTTAAAGCAAATATAACGTACCACCAAAGAGATGAATTCTAGTACTACATATTTTTGGGAAATAAAATTAATTCAATGTACTTTAATAAATTTGTTTAAAGGCTTAAAATATTTCCATTGTTAAAAATAATTTGTAATTTTATTTAATTAATATAATATATTAAAGAAGATCGAATTTTAAATGATACATAATTTTATATTATTTAAGTAAGTTTTTATATTTATCCAAAAAAATCGTTTATAAAATTTGGAATGATATAATACTCCGGAAAACTAAAAAAATATACACCGTCTGACCACCCTGGAGACTGACACGTTTCAGTTTGTTGCTTGGAGCGAAGCACCGGCTTTTTGTTCGTCAATTGAGGCCAAACAAAATAAAAGGAGAGTGAGAGAAAGAGAGAGAGACTTGGCCTTATGCAAAAATAAAAAAATCAGCAACTATTTTGCAGAAAGAAAAACGTTAAAACTTAGAAATAATGTTACTATATTATCCTTTAAACTTACAAGTTAACAAAAAAACTGAAAAGTCATGATTATAAATATTTTAATAGAAATATCAAATATATATTTTATTTTTAATGTAAACTCAATTATAAAATTTAAAATTTATATAAATGAAATGTATTATATTTGTCATTGATTTTATGTCGAAAGTGCTCTCTTAATATTAAACCCATTACAATGACGAAATTGAACAAACTTTCATATTGTAGCTTAATATATTTTTAATCAAATGAAATGTTTAGAATTTTAACAATATTGAATTTAGAAAATTGAGTACTAGTTGTAATTCTAAAGAACTGCATATTAATTTTGATCCCAAGCCTTAACTTTTCACTTTAACGAAAATACATTTATTTTTTACTTCATTAAGTTCAATGAATTTATGCGATATGGGGCGACGATTTTTGTACTGATTAAATGCAACAAAAAAGAAATGATGGATCAGCATAAAAGAGTCTTGAGAAGAAGATGCATGACGCATATCATTTTGTTATGAACAAATTGCCTGTAGCAACTTGTAAGCTTTTTTGTGGTATTCTATAAGTCTAAGCAATTTTGGATCGAAATGCTGCATGTGCAAGCCCCTTTTTTAATGGATATACCAACTTATAAAAGGCGGAATGCTTTTTATTTTCATATTAAAGTAGAGTTCTATTATATTTTCAATTATCCATGTCTCATAATATAATGAAAATTAGTAAAACACAAAAAAATTCTGCGCATATGAAGATAATAAGATGCTACTTATTTAAGTAAATAACATTATATTATATATTTTATCAATTTAAATGAATATATATTTTTTAAATTACTTTTATTCATCATAAATTTATTGTTTTACAATTATAATTAATAAAATAATTAATACAGTATTATTTATTTAATTAGATAGCATTTTTATTAAATTTTTATAAGATAGTTGATAATTGTACTACAATCATGTGAAACTTTAAGTAGATTGGCGAGTGGTGGTATTAGTTGACATATAAAAAGAAGGTATAGGTCAAATATATATATATATATATATATATATATATATAT
>LTAE01003726.1:18076-35859 GCA_001647135.1 Pontederia paniculata
TCTCTCTCTCTCTCTCTCTCTCTCTCTCTCTCTCGCACGAACTTTGGACATGATGATGATCACGACGACGTCTTTATCGGATTATAGTTTTAGATTCCGCACGTCCAAGTGGAGGGGAGAGAGAAAGAGAGGATATTAGAGGCATTGGAAGGGATATTATACATTATGTTTGAACAGAAAAAGAAATAAAAGATGAAAAGATAGAGAACGATTAATTTTTTGAAAAAGATATTTTCTTTTTTTATATTTTCTTCTTCTTTCATAGAGAATGAATAAAATGATAAAAATATTTATAATTCCATCAGTTGTAAAGTGTTTGAATTTAACTCCTTTTGAACTCTTTGATCAACTTGAAATTTTATATCCTAAAAGATATGTTTTACTAATCTTGTATTAAATTAAAATATTATAAATAATTTTCAATAATATTTTTATATTTATATTCTCAATTAAAAATGTTTCAACAATTCAAAGAATTTTTTTTTAATATGAGCAAACACTATATTATATTAGATGTGCTATCAATAATTCTAAAAACTTGATCGATAAAAAATAATATTCTTATATTTTTATTTTTAATAAAAAAAATTATATGAGAAAAAAACCGAAATTCAAGATGCGCTGAACTCAATACTTTTGTGAAGAGTGCTAAAATTTGACAAAGCTAATCTGCTCATTATCAATTTGGATTCCATTGCCGACTCTCAGTAGTAACATGTATTGTGATGTTGAGCTCCAAAAAGAAATGGTAGGAAATAATGGCGGTGCTATTTGTGAGTGGTATATTTAGATATGTATAGGTTATATGATAGACATGTCCCCTTCTCTTGTGCTGCATTGTAGTGCAGTCTAATTATGACCTGGTGGTCCATGGTTCATAATGCTGAAAAGTGCTGAAAGTGGGACGTTTCTTTCTATCTTTCTCCCTTTCGGCAACCTCCCCATTTTTTTTCCTTCTTACCTTATTAATTCTTTTCTTTTCAAATCTGAAAATGCATGCAGTAATAATTAAAGTACGAAGAATCTATTCGAGATTTCAATGCTCACGCAGACACAGATTTTGGCTGCCGTCTTTTCTTTTTTTTACCTTTAATGTCTGCCGGCAGCCAGCAAGTAAACAAACAAACAGTCGATCAATGACCTATTTGATTGGAGATGAAGAGAGTAAAGGAGAAAAAAAGAAAATAAAGTTTTGATTGAATTTTAACGAAGGAAGAATGAAATGATAATGTCTCGTTCATTTATTTTTATTGTTTTTAATATTTTATTTTTCTTTCAACTTCAAATTAGGATAAAAAAAAGAAAAATAATATTTAAAATAATAATTCTAATTTTAACATTATATATTAAATTTGTAAATACACATATTAAAATATATTCGTTCAATAAAAATTATCATTCTATTTTCTTCCTTATTTTATCCAAATAAAATTAACTCTTTAATCTCCTTTCTCTTTCATTATCTTTTTTCTATTATTTTTTCTTCTTTTTTATCCTTAGGCAAAATGGATGAATTTTTGTTATATGATATATAATATGCTATTTATTTTTAATCACACATCTTAAATATAACGATTTAGATGATAGAGTATACGATGTATCTTATATATATTTATATATTGATTTTGGAAAAAAATAAAAGTGCTCACTAGTTAAGCAATGAACATCATGTTACTTATCTTTCCAATCGTATGATATTAAATTTATAGTGGATAAATTTAAGAGAGAGAAAATATTTAGAAGAAAGAAAATCTAATATTCATCATAAATATAACATCTTACGATTAAAAAGATAAGTAACATGATGTTCCCTACTTAATTAGGAAATATCTTCGTTGAGCCTATTAATTTTTGTTATAATCGTTAATTTCACTAACGATACTTTCTGAATACTCGAGAGAATTGAAAAATAAAATTATGTTATGCCCCACTTGTAGTTTTACACAATCGTTTATCTCTTTTTCTGAAAAAAAAATACTTACTTACCAGACGTTCAGAGAAAGTGAGGTCAGGTGGAATCCAGAATGAAAATGAATAAAAGTAGAACTTTTGATTCGTCGCTCTTTAAAACTATTAAAAAAAATAATCGTAAATATTAAGTCCAACTGTTACACCTCCGTTAAACTCTGAACGAAATTAGTTAAATGCTAATAACATAACAAAATATCTCTATTGTATATTTGGCCCTAATTTGGCTAATTATTGATATATTAATTTCTGATGTAAAACTTAAACGTAAACTTGAATTCACAGATGCATGCCCTCAATGCCTAAGTAACGTTAAGCAAAAGCAAAGACCAACCTTTTCTTCTTTTTTTTACTTGGTTTGGCTTATGATGATAACATGGAATCTCGAGTGACTTAATCCACATTCCTTGCATCTGGACACGGAAATTTCTGCAGCATATCCATCGCCCATATCTACTTTGCTTTATTATCCAGCACCATATCCGAATTTGAGGATCTTTGTCAGCATGACACAAGATTCAGAAGGTGCAAATCTCTACTTTTCTTCGTATTATCTAAATTTGTCTCCTTTGTAACACCAAAAGTTAGTTCAGAATTGGCCATTGGTTTACAGATTATAACACCAGGAAAATTGAGCTCGCCGCAGAGAAAACTTGAGCTTGTTTTGACTGGAATCGGCGAGCTTCCATGATCTTATTTTGTATATGTGAGCTTGTTGATAATACCTTTGATAAACTTTTATATGATCTTATCTGCATCTCAGCTGCTCGAATAATTAGAGCAGCGAAATCATCCATTTCATACAAGATCTCGCTGCTCGATTGACGAGCCTAAGAGAGGGGTCTAAGGGAATCGGGGACGGAGCCCTCGAAATCTAAACGATCCTAAATTTTTTATTTCTTATTTTGTATTCGAAGTTCCTATATAAACTTTTTAGGATTTGGATTTATTTTTATTTTGTATCATCTATTTTTTTTATCAAAGAAAGAACTCAGTCGCCGTCCAAGAATGTAGGCTAATTAAGAGTGAATCTCATAAATTTTGTGTCTTTCTTTTGTGCGCGAAATTATCTCTCTCTCGTCTCATATCCGCAACAGAGCTCAAGTTCCTTCTTTGTACTGAATTTTTTTTTATCTTATTTCCTTAATTCAGTCAAGTGGCCAAAATTTCAGATGTATTCACAGTAATGCAACAACACATTCACTCTTGGCCTTGATCTATCTCATAAAGCACAAACACAATAGAAATGAACCATAGAAAAAGGCGTATATTTCTTAAACTAGAATGCATCACAAGCTGAGGGCCACAGCTAATATTGAGTGGCCAACTCAGAACAATCCGTACACAAAAGGACAGGAAGGCTTCAACAGAACCATTTGAATATATGATCATATGAAGGAAATGCCAAACAGACAGTAGAAATAAGGAACAAGACAGGAGTTTCCCCATCATTTATGATGATGTTGCTAATACATTATAGTTCAAGAGAAAAAAAGCAAATGCTATACTGATTTAGAGTACTATGTACAAACAGTATCTTACACTGACGGACGATAGCCAGGATTTCCAGTCATATCCGTCCTTTGACGATTTCTCCTTGCAGTCCAATCTTGGCAGCATTCCAGTGCAAGCCTTATAGCAGTCCCCAACCCCAGCACGATCAGAATACCTACATAATTTCATCAACCATCATTGTGTTGTCGGGGTTTCTCATAGGTAAAGAACTAGAAACCCACCAAATTTACATTTATCATCTAAATATTTCATCAACCATCCGCTGTGTAGTTTTGCGGAGCACAACTACTAGAAATTTTAAAGAAAAATTCATGTGGAACAACCTTAACCCGTCTTAAAATATCTCAACAACAAGCATACCGCAAAAAGAACATTGGACTTTAAGGAATAATTTTAATGTCTATAGATCTACTGTGCATCACAAAGCTAATCACTCCAAAGCACTTCAACAAAGTCAACCTAATTCTCTGAAAAAAAAAAAGATTGTCTCTTAGTGAAATATGTGGTAAAGTATTTTTGTAAATACCAAAAACACCAATGTTAATGCATCTGCTAAGAGGAACCAAAAAAAGCAAAATTTGTCATACCACATGCCAAAATTATTTTGTTTGAAAAACCACCCTAATGCAATGAATGTGCATGGTGAAACTTTTGGAAGTACAGAGATCCATCATGCAATATGTTTGTGCCATTTGAAATGTTCTTTTTCTTATTCTTCTTTTACCATGCCCATTTGAAACATTTGCAGAAGAAACTTATTCACAAACAATTTTCATATCTAAGCTGAAATCTAACATACTACACAGGATGATGTCATTCAAAAAAAAAAAACCATAGGCTTCTGAAAAATGAAATGCATGAATATATTAAAAGAACAGGGTGTTCAAGGATGACATACCAATTATGATATTCACAGGTAATGCTGAAACCCCAAGTGAAACAGATATTAGGACATCCAACAAGAGACCTCCAATTAAAATAGCAAAGGCAATCCAAAGGGGGCTGATACAACCCTGTTGAGAAATTAGAATAACATATATGCATAAAACGGAAAGAGGTATCCAACCCCCCCAAAATGGGAGTTACCTAGGAAAATGAAGTGATAATGGACATAAGCTACTTTTGTCATAAGAAATACAATATGATGGTTCCAAGGTCACATAATATATCATTTTTCTAGTACATCTCAAAGTTTTTTTAAAAAAAATATTTAAGTAACGAGTTTCACACATGAAAATTATAAACATATACCCTTCCATGTTCACCATGCCGTCCGCCATAAGCCGGATCAACCCTCCAAACCCAGTAATTTGTCTGTCCACGGATAGTCAAAGCAAAACAAAATTAATCACAAGACTTGATAGAAATCCAGGCTGCTTTATCTCACAAGCTACCAACTACCAAGTAATAACACAGCTCGATAAACTAACAATATAGTTATTCTAATAATAAAGTTTGCAGAAGACAACAAATACATTTAATTGATAATGTCTGAGGCTCTGAGCAACACAACATGATGAAAATCTTACAACTTATGCATCATAAGGAAACAATAATCTCTCATATATTTCATGCCACAAACTTTAATTTTTGGCTTAGATAGATATACATACACTTGATTGAGACTCCGGACATGGCACATTTGTAGCGATTTGCCTGCAAAAAAGTGGTTAGATTGAGAAGCCATTTCTATCCAGAACAAATAATCAGGAACCTTTGGATAACTTACTGGCATATCTCACATTTATTTGAACCTCTTGTACGAAACCAAATCTCGATGCAAGAGAGGTGTGCTTTCGCAAGCTCACCTCGGCACATGCAGCCAATGTCGATCAATGGCTCTTCTGTTTGCTGCTGACAAATTCTGTCAAAGTTTTAACAATTGTCATAAAATGAAATGTCAGCTTGAATAAAGGGCTAGATCACATGTAAAAAATGAAGCATCAAAATTTAAACACCACAAAATCAAAGAATGTATGCCAACTTGCTTAGTTAGCTAAATTTTTTGCATATCCTATAACCTTTGTAGTTTACGGGAACTAGATTGAAGAATCACAAGATAACTAGAAGAAAGTAATTAAAAGAAACTATAAAACAATAGTAAGTGCAGATGTTGCAAAGCCAAAGGTAGATGGAAAAATATTAAAAGAGGATATCATGATTTTCATAAACCCTTCACTTTTCGTGTAGCTTGAGACTGGTATTGTGCAACATCAACACTGGATTTAGCAACAACAACAACAACAATAAAGTCTTATCCCACTAGGTGGGGTCGGTTACATGGATCATACGACGTCATTGCGCTATATCAGTAACCAAATTTTTGGATATGTTATTCACCAATAGATCTAGTTCTATTAGTTCACCAAGTGTTCGCATTGGCCTCTCTCTCCTTCTTTTAATCGGACTCCAGATTGTTTGATCTACCCTCCTTACTGGCGCATCTAATGGCCTTTTAGCAACAAAAGAAGTAAAAGATATCATGATGATACGCAAGTTTTATTACCAATGCCTACAAATCCTGACCTTTCATTATTTATTCTCTAATGAATTCCATTTACATTGATGATAAACGACATTCATCTAGAAAACATCCATTTCAATGCAATTCAAGACAACATGAGCACATGTGTGAGGAGTACGAGCTGGACAGAGAAAAAATACTAGGACTCTGAAATCATTGAATCAAGTGTTGAATATGACTTTTTTTTATTGGGGATGGAGATGGTATAGAGCTGTTTAATGTGACTATATGTTGGCTACAAGTATCATGTGCAAGTATCATGTGACTATATGTTGGCTACAAGTATCATGTGTTCATATTCATCAAGGAAGAATATACTTTTAATACATACTTTTGGCATGTTACAAATGTGTTATTTATATAATTCTTTAGTAATAAATTTGTATGTCTTCTGTCTTTTATTCATTTATTGATAACTTGTTCCTTCAACCATATTTAAAATTTGAATCCTTCTAAATGCTTGTCCATATCGCAAAAAATTAAGCTTTATGGATCAGACACCAATGTCCATACACATATTAGAAACATGTACCAAATTCTGATTAACATATCTGCTCATAAAGCAAATCTTGTCATTTGTTCATTCATAGAAACCCTTTTCGTTCTATTACGATATAAACTCTTATTTTATTGCCAATTATAATGAAGAGGAGTCACTTGTAAACACCAAGAACACACGTTAAGGATGGTAGAGAAGTTAAATCAGTATAGACAAAACCAAGCCGACCAACATTTTACAGTTAAAATTGTGTGATAATTCTTATGCATCTATTACAAACATAAACACGCACTTAGGAAAGAGAGTTTCCTGTATCCAAGTAAAAAAACATACAATAAATCCATAAACACATTTAAAAGAAACATATAATACAAACTATCCCATCATTGCCAATTATGAACAGGAGCAGTAACCTCCAAACACCAAGATCTGATGCACATCTCCAGGATGGTAAAGAGCTAGGTTTACAGGTACACACAAGTGGACTGCAAGAGTTTATAAGCTAAAATGATGCACAATCATTCTTATGAATATCTGTTTGAAACCAACAGAAAGATTATTGTTGAACAAGAACAAAAGGCAAAAATGTAAATTAAAAAGAGAGATTTCTTTTATTCATGTAATGTTATCAATCAATAACCATATTACATTTGTTATTTGTGCACCAAATTTAGTTCCCATGGGTTATATAGGTTAAGATCAAGAATTCATTGTTAACACACAGATGATGATGTTATTTTGCAAACAGAAAGAGCCAGAAAATTGGAAACGTTAACAATACTATTTCCCCATATTGAAATTGTTCTTTCGACAAATTTAGCTTAGTAGTAATTAGTACCAACCGTGCATACTCTATACAAACATTGATGACAGCACAATTATATTAACCGAACTATAAAAAAACAGAAACGAACAACAACTAAACATGTTACCTGCATTCATCATGGCAGCTTTCACTCCTCGCCAAGAAATCCTTCGTGATAGGAGTAATAATCGTGGCACCAATCTTCTCATTCTTGTTGGACACAGCATTCTTTGAGATGCTCACCTCGGGATTTGGAATTTCCTCTGGCTGTAAGATAACTATGCTAATAGCAGGAGGCACTGCATCCACAACATATCTACCCTGTGACAGTCCATCTGTTGCTCCATTTTGGTCTTCACATGGAGAGCTGGAATTATCCTTCATTACTTGGTCAGGATCTGAAGCCAGATAGGCCTCAGACTGATCCTCAAGCCCTTTATGCTTTGATTCCTTGCCGTCCTCATTCGGCATCTGTTATTAGCAATCTTTAAGGCCCTTTGGTTCCTTATTATAATAAGTTCTGGTTTCCTTCTACAGATATGTCAACTGCTTCAACAAGAGAATAGATGAAATTCGAACAAGTTTATTTTTTATTCGAAATCCTTCATACTCAAATTTAACTTGTCCACAATTCCAAAACTATAGAACCCATATAATTCTGATAATTATCTAGGTGACTAGAATAAATACTGCGACCAACTAAATTTTGGTTTACTAATCTTTTGAACATGAAACTCGAAACTATATATGCCAAATAAATTGGTGGCCTCTTTTTTTTAATTTCACAGGAGAGAGAGAGAGAGAGAGAGAGAGAGAGAGAGAGAGAGAGAGAGAGAGAGAGANCCCTTAAACCCCAAATAAACAACACCTCAACAACGGCCAAGGTACAAAAAGGACAGACACCATGATTTCCGAAACTTTCGGAAGTAGCGGCAAGATTTAATCTTTTGTATGAAATTGTCGCCCTTCCATCTTTCTGCATGCTATCAGATTCTACTGCGTGCCCTCGCACTCCAATTAAATCGATTTCGCAAAGCATAAACAAACACAAACCCACTTCAAAAGCTATCTCAAACAACATAAAAATCTCATCTTTAACACTAATATGAAGACATCAGTCAGACAAAGCAAGATATGATTACCTGGAAGACCGAATAGAAGCGGCTTTTCGGGGATCAAATCACACAGACAGATGCCTCAAAGGCTCAAACATGAAACAAAAGAGCTCCTGGAACTACGAAGAAGAAGAAAAAAATCCACTTCGTGTTCGGCGCTAAATTAAGCTGAGGCGTGGAGAGGGAGGAGCTGAGGAAGAGACAACTCGAGCACTCTTCTCTTACTATTTTCTACTATATTTATTTTAAAACGGTGGAAAATAACAAAACTAAAAAAACAAGGGATTCAATTTTTTGGTCGCTATTTTAACAGAAAACATTACAGCCAGATATATTATAATAAACCATTGCAGCAGATAACTTATTTATTATAAATACCGCGTAAGAAAATATTCGACATTTTTATCTGATTTTTTTTTCAAACTAAAATATAATTATCATTTTTTTCTATATTTTTTATTAATTTTATATTATGATATGACAAAAAATTACTGTTTCATATTTCAATGGCATCGTTCCTAGCTTATTTTTTCAACGTGTATTTTCTAGATGTTTATTAAGCGGTTTTATATTTTTTAGAATATATATATATATATATATATATATATATATATAGTAAGAAACAATATATCTTTTTATGTCTAATGTTAATTAGATATATTTTCATTAAAAAAATTATCAATGTCTAGGATCCATCATTATTCAGTTATTAATATTAAACTAATTTAATATTTGAATAAAATAAATTTTAATTAAAATGATATTTTTAAAATTCAAACTCGAAATTATTAGTCTTGTTTTTTCAATGACACGCTATGCCAACCACAGTTAATTTTATCTGTCGTTCTATAATATTTTAAAATTAACTAAACTTTCTTGGGGATGTTTAGAAACATAAAATTATAAATAATAATTTAGTTTTTTTTTTCTTACACCGTAGTAAAAACCGTAATATACGCGATTAAGGTCGCCTAAATAACTAAAATTAGGTCTAGTTATATGTGATTTATTGGTCACCCGACGCCACACAATGAATACTAGTTTATTTTAGGGCTAATGTTTTAAAGTTAATAATAGATAAATAGAATATGTGAATTATGCATCTACTGGATTTAAGAATTTTAAATTTACGTAAGGCCATCCTTACAATAAATAGGGACTGATAGGATATATTTATCTTTAAAGGTATTAAGAGTTTGTTTACATAATTTAATTAAAAAAAAGTTTCGAGAGCTTATTTAATAATTCTGTTAAGTAGATTGTTTAACGTTGATTTATAAATTCATAATGATAGACTCTTCTAGAATATGAGAATGCATTTTTTCCTTAATGATATAGATTAAGCCACTTGACTCTTCAATCAATAATTGTTTCATAAATATATTTTTATATAAAAGGTATTTAATTAGAGAAGGATACATCTAATTATACTGTATTAGATTGGCGTTTGAACTTATCTTTCAAAGCATATCAATTCTTTTAAAACTTTCATAATCAAGTTTTTAAAAACTTAAGCTTATAGAGATGCTAACGGATTTACTTTATTTTATTCTTGGCATGTTTTAATATTTTAGGTAGTTGAGTAGTATCTTTTTTGAAAAATATATTAAGTGATGATATCAGAGGAAGAGGTTAGAGCAAGTTATTAATACAAATTTTAAATGAATCAGATAGATCAGGTGAGATCATACGGATGAATTTGATAATTAAATTGGAGGATAGAACCTGAGGAAACATATGCTTACGAAAGAAATATTTGTAGTTGTAACGACTCTAAAGCAGATTTCAGTCAGTATCATACATAGAAAAATTATTACTCATTTTTTTTCTAATTAGAAGGTTCATGGAGTTCATAAAAACCAGAAAAAAAATAAATATATTAAATACATCGGTGCAAATTAAATTTGAGACTTCTTGATCCATTAAAGAGTTATTACTTACTATTCTTATTATATTTATCTAGATAACATATTTAGAGTTGTAGTTCATTAGTTATTCCATATGTTTGTCAAATCTATTTTTTTCTCTTTTCGATGAAAACCAAAAGTTTAACTTTTAATTATAAAACTATCAACATAAATATTCAATGTTTTTTTATTATTTCAAATGATTTTTCATCTTCTAAACACAAGCACTTAAAAAGTATCTCGAATCATCTGGCTTTCTTTAATAATCATATGCACTTGGATACATTAATGCAAAATATATAAAATAATTATTAACGGAGGGTTAATTATCATTCAATAAATTTAAACATAAAAGAACTTGAGAGAATTTTTACATTAGAGAGTAGTTGTCAGTTCAAAAAGATATAAAGGTTTGATAGGAATAGCTATATAGTTTTATACTTTAAAACTAGATGTGAAACTAATTTACAATTTATACCTAAGTGGCTTACTCCCTCGACCACTGAATTAAGAGATTTTGAATCAAATTTTCATTGGACTTATGTACATTTTATATTTATATTATTTTTTCTTATATCAGCTCATGGGTTAGGTTTCTAATAGGAAAAAAAACCAATATTAAATACTAGGTTATTATTTATTAAAAAACTATCACCCAATTATTTATAGATATTATGAAAATTGGGACACTTATGACAAATTCCATCAGTCTCAAGATAATTTTAGAGCCCAAATTTAAATTTAGGGTGGCCTTAATGCCACTCCAAATTTCTTATTGCCACTTCAGTTAAGACATTTTTACCCTTCCTCTATATTAAAATGCACACAAATGATTAAGTTTCATCTCTGAGCCTCACACACTTCATCCAGTCTGAAATATTATAAGAAAAATTATAATGGTTAAAATTTAAAAAAAAATATTTAGCACACTAGCTCCAAAAAGTTATACATAAATATTTTCACATAATTTAGCTATGTTCATACAAATATTATTGAAGAGATTGCATTTACATATATTTTTTTTATTTTTTATTAAAAATTGTAAATATGTGAAATTAAATTTTTCAATGATTGCTTTCATATTTACTGCATTGTATTCCATTGGATTGAAAGCTTATATAGAACTTCATGGATTTGTAAAATGTAGAATACATAAATTTTATTTATTTTTCCCATACATTTTTTATCAGAAATTTATTTATATTGACGTTATGATTTGAATTTTATTTAGACTATATTTGATGCTCCGTAATTCTCAAGGTGCTTTAAGCAATTATTGGTCTCATTGTTTTCTTGTCGAAATAAAAGCAATGATTAATTAGAGAAAATGAGATAAATTATAAACATAAGTTGTCAAAAATTAAAGAAACAATAAGTTTCGATTCACCCTTTATTAGATTGAGGGTGGACTTCGAGAAGAAAATTAAAAATGGGTTTTATACTTCAATTTTAATAGAGGGTAAAATTGTCTCAATGGAGTGGAATAAGACATTTGGAGTGGCATTAAGCCCACCCTCAAATTTATTGTCTTTCTTATCTGAATCTCAAACATGCAAACTAGTTGAAACGATCAATGGAGGATTTAAAGATGGACAAGTATTTCTTCATGCAATCTCACTCACTAATCACTATGTGTTAACTATTAATTACGATGACGTCGTTATCCATGCGTTTTGTCAATTTGACCAACTAGAAAGTATTTTAGTGCGTTTAATTTTTTTTGTCTAAGTTGCGATCGTCACCCGGTGTTTTTATGTGGACACCACACTTCGGTTGTGACTTCCTTCTTCAACATCGTACTTGAGGTAATTTATTTATTTATTTCTTAATCCACTTGTTGATGAAGTTGAGAGAATGCTATATTTTTTTATTGTTAAAGTAAGCAATACATAAGAAACTAAAATAAATTTTGGACAAATTTTAGGATGTGAATGAGATTTTAGATTAGATTGTTTGTGTTTTTGGAGTAGGATTATTAGTGTATAATTAATTTAATGTTTGACCAAAATAAAAAAATAAAAAAAAGAACTCACAACTATTAATTATTAGCTGCAAAACACACATACATTCTTCACCTTACTTAACCAACTTGGTTCTAACTTTAAGATTATTTACCGGTGGATAATTCTCATAATGTTACATATTTTGAACTTGTTATCTTTTGTTGTTAAGAAGGAGGTTTGAGCCAACTAAGTTAAAATTAAGAGTTATTTTTATTTTTTCTTTTTGAACTGTTACAAAATTTTAGATCTATTTTTAAATTATAAAATTAGATAAAAATAAATTTAATTTTTTTAATTAATCAATTTTATCTAATCATATAATTTAAAATTTACTTAGATTATTTTAACTTATTAAATTATTAATTTACACTCTTAGTTAAAAAATACTCGACACTCTCTTTTTTCTTTCTTTCTCCTTTCTATGAGCGTCAAAGCGAGCTTGTGGAGAGGAGAAATATGAAAGAAAAAAAAGAGATGAGAGAATATGAGAGTAATTGAAATTTAATAAATTAAATTAATTTTAAAAAATTAAAATAAGATGATTAGATAAAATTGATTAATAAGAAAAATTAAATTTATTTCTATCTAATTTTATAATTTAGAATAGATATAAAATTTCATGATAGTTCAAAGAAAAAAAAATGAAGATATGCAAAAGGACATTCCATATTGGATTATAAAATTATGTTTGAGAATATGATTGGTAACATTATATTTTTTAAAAAAAAATTATACCTCTCATTGCATTGATTTTCAGGTTTGGGATTCATGGTATTTTTTTATAAATATAATGTGTCAAGCAATTTTACGATAAGATCTGAGGAAAGTATACATTTCACACTTATCCATTTAATGCATTGAGATATTTCAATCTTTTAAAAAAAAGTATTGACAACACCTTTAGTTTTCAAAAGAAAAAAAAAAGACTATTTCATTTATTATAAACAATATAATACACAACCACAACATTTCAGCATCAATGGCAAGAATTAATAAGAAAGAGGAGAGCTGAGTCAGGTAAGCAATATTAAGCATAGCAATTATTCCTTCAACTACACTAATTTTTTCTTTAATTTGTTTTTTCTCTCTTTGAAGCTCCAATATTTTAAATTATTAACATCTAACTAATATAATATTCGATTAAATACATATTCTTAATTGGAAATATTTTAACTCCTCTATATTAACATTTAAATAATAAATAATAGTTAATGATAAATTAAAAAGGGTGGCAGTTCTACATAAGAAGTAACGGTGCCCCAGGATGTCCACCTTCACCTTGTCCATATGACGATCCCATCTTCGGAAAAATGGTACTTTGTCGACATAATTAATTAGCAAAATCATATATATCTTAAGATTAATATAAGTTAGTGGCATTAGAATTTAATTCTTCGCTCAAATATTTAATTAATCAGATATTTAAAATTGTCTTAAAATTGGTTAATAATAATAATAATAATAATAATAATAATAATAATAATAATAATAATAATAATAATAATAATAATAATAATAATAATAATAATANAAAATTAAAAAAAAATAATTTAAATAAAATATTAGATAATTAATTTAATTAAAAAATCTATGTATCAATTAATACATATATATATATATATATGTATATATATGTATATATATGTATATATGTATATATATATATATATATATATATATAATGAGAAATTCAACCAAATCTTCAAGTCTTTTTTCAACTGTTCAATTAATGCAGCTAACACCAAGGTCCACCATGACATTTTCAACACGACCAATCAATTTCTTTAATATGATATTTGAGGTTCTGATTTCAATAGCGATCAATCATCTTACAAAAATATAAAATTAACCGAATCAAGGATCAAGCATATTTTGGTTAACTTATAAGAGATTGATCTGAGTTTCAACGTGTAGAATAGGATTCACCTTTTTTTTATTTTGTTGGAGGAAAAAAGTTATAAAGAAAACAAAATTCTACGAAACGTAGTTTCCAGAAATAATAATTTATTTCCATTTTGGTTTATATCAACAGCTAATTATATATATATATAGTTATAGTTAAATAATTTTAATCAGAGAGTTTGTTATCATCTTTCTCTTAGGCTCTGTTTGATAAACTGTCAAAACGCTCTTCTCTATCATCCTCTCACTCACATAAAACACTTGATTAGAAAACGTCCAGAGAGGAATAAGTTTCTCCCAAATACTGCCTTAGTATTAAATTATTTAGCTTATCATTTTTTTATCAATTACAAAATTGATCATACACTAATTTATTTATTAATATTATGTGTGAAAGATAACTTTTAAATTGAGCGACTTTCTTAATGTGGAAATTATGTGATATTGCCACATCAGCGTATTAAATTATTTTGTTAGTGAAGTGATTTGAATACTAATTTTTTGAATATTAGTTTGTTTAAAAACGAGTGATCCAAATATTTAAAACAAAATTTGGATGACCTATTTGAATATTTTTGACGTGGCGCGCTTTAAGTCCAAAATTGACTTTAGCACAACCGTATTAATATTTTAAAAATATATCTACGCTTACTTTTAATGTGGTGACAGTAAAAAGTTAACTTTTTTCAACCATCAAAGAGTTAAATTTTACCCTCACTTTTTATTCATTCAGTTATATTTCTATACTTATTTGAAAAGAAAAAAACGCATAAAAAATAAAATTAAGTTTGCGTTTATTTTTACCTTCAACTTATGTCAATTTTTTTCCCAAATAATAATACAAGGGAAAAGAATAAATGGGTACTTAAAAAAAGAAGCAAAGTTTGGCGGTGATGAGTTAACTGAATGTTTTTTACCCTTTAAGAGAGGCAACATGTTGTTTTCTTAAAACTAGAGGTAGAAACAAAGAAAGAAAAAACAAATCGTATTGTTTTGGTGAAAAATAAATTATATTTTATGATAATAACCTAAACACATTCTTAAAATGAACAAGTAATGAATAAAGAATTCAATGTTTATGTCAAACGATTATTGTTATACATTGTATCACGCATCCTCTCGTGATCTAATAGTATAAGAAGATTAATTGTAAGAATAATGGTTGAAGTTGACAATGAGGACTGTGGAATTGCACATTGAATGAATGCAATTTGGCATAAAAATTAAACGCAATGAATAGAAGTGGAAAGACAACGGCCATGGCTTCGGGGTGACAGTCGCAACGAGATCGTGTTAAATGTTTACTCCATCGACCAACTTCACCAACAACATTAACTACGTTTTTTCTTCCGATAACAGTGGTCAATAATAAGGAAGTCCTCCCCAAGGCATGTGTATTGAATTTGATTAGCTCAGTTTTTTGGATGCTTGATGGTCATGCGGACCACTAATTCATGTGCCCAAACACGGCAACAACACATCGACTGAGTTGAAAGTACCAGGGGCGGGAGGTGGTGGTGTCTGAAATTGAAGTGGAGTGGTAAAAACTAGTCGTAGCTTAAGCAAATGCTGAATTCGACTTTTGTGTGCGCAAAATATTTTATTAATAGTCTTCTTTGACATAATTAGATGTGCGAATAAAAAGAAATATCAAATTAATCTGATTTGATTATGAATCAAATTTTTTTTAATCATAATCGTCGTGCATAATTATTAGCACAGTTAGAATTGAATGATCTTGAATATTGAATGGCAATTGTAAAAGAACTAGAGGAGATTTAATTCTTGAGAATTTTTTTTAGATAGAATAATTATTGGAGATTTAGATTATGCGCATTGGATTGAGAATAGAGAATAGAGAAAATAATATCGAGTTATTCTTGAAATTTAGTCAAATAGTTTTTGAAATAAGATTAACTTGATCAATATCCTAATTTTTTAAAATTATCTTAAAAATCGTAAAATCACTATGTATATTTTTAAAAATTGAAATAAGTTTATTTCTAAGAAATTAAAGAATTCACAATGTTTATTTTTTTGAAATATATTCATAATGGGCCTTGATGGGTGGAATAAGCTATTCCAATTACAAAAGAAACTAGGATTGAAGGCCGAAGAACGCCTTCGTTTGTCATTGGCCCACTTGCCAAAGAACACCTCTATGTTTGTTTGAATGGAGAATAAGTGGTACAAATTTTATTATTGGATAAGGAAATTCATTTTCCAAGTATCAAATTTCATATTTCCCAGGGGCAGTTTAGTTGTTGGTTTAATCATTATTGGGCGGAGCAGAAATTTTTATTTGCCATAATTTCTATTCAATGGCTAAACGAGCCCTTGAATAAGTAAATTAATGGACTCATTTATTTTCGAAAGAAAAAGTGTCTTTTAATAAAACAAGATTAATATCAGTGATCAAAACAATATATTCTTGTAGCATATCTAGTAAAAATAATACAAAAATAAATTTGGACAAAATAAATAAAATTTATGTTATCAATCATCTAGAAAATATTTTTTTAAAAAAATTACTAACATAATAAAATATAAATACTTTAAAGTTTAGTTGAATAAATAATTTTGTTAAAATATATATTATTTTACTAATAATCTGAAAAGACACCTTGTGCTATCTTAATAATTAATAAAGTGGTAGTTTAAATTATAAAAAAAATAAAAATAAATACTAATATATTATAGTCAAACATGATAATTAGGTGAGTCCAAAAATTTTAAATTAAATAATTGATAATTTATCTTAATTAGATCATATCAAATTGTCCCTTAATTATCAATCATGTTTTATGACTCATGTTTCTTCAGTGTCAGAGAAAATAGTGCTTGTCTGCTTGAGGTCCATGATGGCATGATCAATATTTATTAATCACACGCTCAGTAGATAGATCCACACAGTACGGCTGCGCTGGGGAAAATTTGATAATTGTAGAAAAAAACATCTTTGCTGTGGTTGGAACTTGGAAGCCTTTGTTCCACAGGTTCCTTTGCTAATTTTGAAGAAAAACAAGAAAATAAACTTTCAATCATAGATCCTGTGAGCAAAAGCAATACAAAAAAAATTTATCAAACACCTAATTAATATAAAGCAAGTCACCTTTTTATAAAAGCAAGATGAAAAAGCAATGACAAAGGCACGGTTGGAGATAGCAGACGGAGACTGATCATCCAATCCCTACCGGCGCCGATCCAACTATCTCCATTATTTTTCTAGGGGCATATATGTAATTTCATTATTTTGTGGGCGGTTGCCCTAGCTCCATCATATATATGTTATCTTTAGAGCGGTTATATACTCTGGTGGTTTTGAACATTAACATAGTGAAAACTATCTGCGACGGCCGTGGACGTAGGAGATCCATCTCCGAACCACGTAAAATTTGTGTGTTTTTTCTGTGTTTCTTATGATCTTTCTACTTCTGTTCTTCGTATTTCCCAACAACTGGTATCAGAGCCACGGTGTTAGTGGGCGGTGGGAGCGATGGCGACAGATGATGGAAAGGTCAAGATTGAGAAGTTCGATGGTAAAT